>JAXIVD010005200.1:10000-30578 GCA_036785275.1 Cancer borealis | reverse complement strand
CTTACATACGTCTTCCCTCGCCTTCACAAATTTGTTTCCTTTTTCCCTCCCTTTCCTCCACCTTTTCCTTATCCCTCTATTCCTTTCCTATAAAACTTAGACCTATTTTAGCATATTATTCCCTTCCATTATCCTTATCTGTGTTTGTGTTATTGTATTTCTTTATTTAACTTCTTTGTAGTTATAGTTTTCAAATGTCTACTCTATTTTTATTTTGTTTACTTTTTACTCTTCACCAACTTTTATTTCCTTCTCATCCGTTTATCCTGTCTTTCCCTTTTTCCTTTTTGGTCCGTCTCTCTCGGTCTCCCATCCCGGCACAATTCAACCTCATCTAAGGAATACGTCTTGCCTTGCGCTCTTCCACACGCCTCAACAACACTGAAAATGCTTGTCTATCTTCCTCGCTCCGACGAAAATAGAAGGTTTTATTTTTCGTTTTCTTTTTTTTTATCGCGTTGGTCAAGGTAAAAGGTTGCTTCTCCATTACCTAAAAAATTGTTTCTAAATATAGATTGTTTTTAACAGATGATTATATGGTTTTATTTTGTTTATTTTACCTGTGTTTATTAATGAACAGGTGTTAGTAATTAGGGTATTAGGGATGTGGTAGTGTAAAGGTGTGTGTATGTGTGTGTGCGTGTGTGTGTGTGTGTTTGTTTGTGTGTGTGCGTGCTATGAGGTAAAATTTGTGTGGTAAATAAATATGTGTAGGCCAAATTAAAATCATAACATCATATATTTTTCATCGCAATTTTTGTTCATTGCCCGGAAGGAAGAACACTTAAACATCGACTTACTTTGTTGATTTTCTCACACAAGTCAATACTATCTTGAGGAATACGAATGTTATCTTGCAGCAACATGCCCGGAAACCTGACCACCTCAATACCTTCCTACATCCTCCTCTTCTTCCTCCTCCTCCTCCTCCTCCTCCTCTTTACAAATTTATGAGGCTTCCTCCCGCCCCTCATCTCCCCTCGTCTCCCCTCGTCTAGGTGTCACACTGATTAATCCTCCCAGAACACTACTAAAGGTGGGAAAGTCGACTAGTGTTTCGAGGCCGTGCACGTGTGCGTGTGCGTGTGCGTGTGCGTGTGTGTGTGTGTCTGTGTGTGTGTGTCTGTGTGTGTGTGTGTGTGTGTGTGTGTGTGTGTGTGTCTGTGTCTGTGTCTGTGTCTGTGTGTGTGTGTGTCTGTCTGTCTGTCTGTCTGTCTGTCTTTCTGTGTCTGTCTGTCTGTCTGTCTCTCTGTGTCTCTCTCTCTCTCTCTCTCTCTCTCTGTCTGTCTGTCTGTCTGTCTGTCTGTCTGTTTGTCTGTCTGTCTGTCTGTCTGTCTGTCTGTGTGTGTGTGTGTGTCTGTCTGTGTCTGTGTCTGTGTCTGTGTGTGTGTCTGTGTCTGTGTCTGTGTCTGTGTCTGTGTCTGTGTGTGTGTGTGTGTGTGTGTGTGTCTGTGTGTGTGTGTGTGTGTGTGTGTGTGTGTCTCTGTCTGTCTGTCTGTCTGTCTGTCTGTCTGTGTGTGTGTGTGTGTGTGTGTGTGTGTGTGTGTGTGTGTGTGTGTGTGTGTCTGTGTGTGTGTGTGTGTGTGTTTGTGTCTCTGTCTGTCTGTCTGTCTGTCTGTCTGTCTGTGTGTGTGTGTGTGTGTGTGTGTGTGTGTGTGTGTGTGTGTGTGTGTGTGTGTGTGTGTCTGTGTGTGTGTGTGTGTGTGTGTGTGTGTCTCTGTCTGTCTGTCTGTCTGTCTGTCTGTCTGTCTGTCTGTGTGTGTGTGTGTGTGTGTGTGTGTGTGTGTGTGTGTGTGTGTGTGTGTGTGTGTGTGTGTGTGTGTCTGTGTGTGTGTGTGTGTGTGTGTGTGTGTGTGTGTGTGTGTGTGTGTGTGTGTCTGTGTGTGTGTGTGTGTGTGTGTGTGAAGCATCTTTGGCTTTGAACTCAATCTAATGAAACACTGCACTGCACGGAAATAAATTTAAAGAAAAAAAATGTCTTGTTACAGAAAAATAAAGTTAAAACAAGAAAAGAATCAAATGAGGAAGCGGTTGATTACGTATGATAAATAAAAAAGAGATTAAAAGAAAAAATTGTTGAATTGATAAGGTGTCCTCCCCCCATCCCTCTCTTTCCCACCACCATCACCAAAATCACCGCTGCCTTTCTTTTTTATCGGGAGCTAAAATCGGTATTCATTAATGATGTTATATATACATGCATCGCTTCCTCGTCCAGTTTGTCGGCAATGTGGAGAATATTTTAATTTTGTTTCTGACACGTGAAAAAAAAACTGCTGCTGCTGCTGCTGTGTGGGGGTGGGGTGGTGGGGTGGGGGGGCGTGTTGAAGGACTGTGTGGGAGGAGGGTATCTGGAGGTAAATATGACGGAAGAGAAGACCAAAAAGTAGTGTCACCAATGTGTTTTTTCTCTCTCTCTTTCTTTCTCTCTACACGTCAGGTCAGGTCAGGTGTCGTTCGGGAAGCTTGGCCTTTGTATCGGCGCTTCCCTGATGATCTTCACTGGTTAGTTGTCTGTTTCTCAGTTTTTCAGTTTGTCGTGTCAAGAGTTTTTCTTTTCTTTTCCCTCTTTTTCCACATTTCATATAAAACTGACTTTGTTTTTTCTATCAATTCTTCTTTAAACAATAAGTCTCCAATTACATCCTCTTCTTCCTCTGTGTTAAGTCTCTCTGTGTTCAATATTTTCTTTCTCTCATTCACATAAGCTGGGCACTGTAAGAAAAAGTGATTTAAATTTTCTAGGTCACTGTTGCACATGATGCACTTTGTGTCACCATTCGTGTGCCTATTCCTGTCACTTAACTTAAGGTTGTTGGTCCTTGCCTTATATAATATAATTGATGATGGCTTGTTATCATAAAACTTTTCTTCCCTTATCTCTTGCTTAAATTTATTGTATATTTTTAAACTAGACCTTTCTGCCACTTCTTTTTCCCAGTTTTCTGTATCCCATTCTTTAATTTTTCCTTTTAACTTTTGTACCTTCATTTCCTTCAAATCTGAATATTTTACTTTAATATTTTTCATAAATTCTTTAGTTGTTTGGATCCAGTAATCTTTGGGTGTGTTTAATTTTTCTTCTATTATTCTTTTTAGCAGATCATTACCCTCATTTTCTTCTATGTACTTAAGATATTTGAACTGGTTACCCCTGATTCTTGTCTCCATGGTACTTGAGCCAATTTCTCCCCTCAGGGTTGGTGTTTGTGCATAACCAGGTGCTCCCAAAATAGCTCTGTATACTGCATTTTCTATTCTTTGTAATTTGCTTATTTCTTGTTTAGTGTAGCCAAGTATACTTGATCCATACAGCACTGAGGGTAATACAATACTTTTCCAATATGTTTTGCCAATTAAAATTTTGTTGCAACTCTGTGATATTACTGGATAAGTTAAATTTGCCAACTTTTTTGCTTTTTGCAGAGATTTTTCTTTTTGAATTTTAAAACCATTTATCTTATTCGTTACAGTTATGCCCAAATATTTAATCTTACTGGTTACTTTTATACCTTTAATTTCTTCAATTTGTGTTTTGCTGTTAAAAATTAGAACATTACTTTTGCTTTTATTTATTTCTAGTCCTGTTGTGTGGCTGAGGTCTATCAGAGCGTCTATCATCCCTCCCATTTCCTCCTGTGTTCTTGAGATTAACAAGCCGTCATCAGCAAAGAACAATGCACTTAATTTAAAGAATTCATCCTGGAACCCTTCCTTCTTTTCCAATTTGTCTATAATAGTATATGTTATAATTTTAAACAGGGTAGTGGAGGCTGTACATCCTTGTTTAATGCCACTGGTTACGTTCATTTGTATTTCCTCGTCTTTTCCAACTTTTACTGCTGTTTTATCATCTGTATATATATCTGCAATCAGTTCTATCAAGCTTGGATGCACTCTGTATTCTTTTAAAGTTTCTAGCAAAACATCTCTTCTAATAGAGTCATATGCCTTTGCAAAATCTACTGCTGTCACGTATAAGGTTTTCCTCTCTTTGAAAGATTTATCAATACAATATTTTAAAATCATTAAATTATTTTCTAGCCTTCCTTTCTTTGTAAATCCACTTTGGTTCTCCTTCACCTGGTTGTTGTTTACAATATGTTCTTCAATAATGTCTTTCACTGCTACTGACATAAATAGTTTATATGATATGTTCGTTACAGCAATAGGTCTTAATTCTGACACTTTAGGTTTGCTTTTCTTGGGTATCATTGTTGTTCTTGATTCCTTCCATGATGCTGGAACTTTTTCCTCCTCTATTACTTTTTGAAAACTTCTTGTTAATAACTCTATAAATTTGTTACTGTCCTGCAGTGCCTTGTAAAACTCTCCCTTCATCCCATCGGGTCCAGCTGCTTTCTTGTTCTCCAGCTTCCTTATGCTTTCCTTTACCATTCCTTTGGTTATCTCTGGGTACTCCATATCTTGTATCAAGCGTTTGAGACCGAATGCCAACTCCAGGTGTTCAACAATTCCTTCTTGACACGTGATAATGGTTTCCTCTGTTTCTTCCTCCTCCGTTACTCTTACTCTTATGTCTCCTTTTCTAGTTGTTCTGTTTTCTTTGGAACGTAAGTATTCATCTTTTGTCTCTGTGTTCCACACCTCCTTTATTTTATTTTCATTCATCTCATATATATGCCTCCAATATGTCCTGATGACTTCTTCCTTTTCATTACTTGATATTTCCATTCCTTCCTCACTGTAGATTTTTAATCCTTGTTCTTTTGTTTTGTTCTTTTTCCTCAATTTGTCAATGTGTTCCCATAATTTCTTTCTGTTAGGGTTGTTCTTTATTTGTCTGGTAATGATTTCCTTGTGTTCATACATTGCTGCTGTGATTTTTCTTTGGGCTTCCATTTTTGCGTCAATATATTTCTCGTTGAAGTGTCTCTCTTCTTGTGGTGTACTGGCGTTCCTTTTAGCTCTATTGTATTCTTTGCGTAGTTTTATACTTTGCCTAATATCTTCTGTTATCCAGGGTTGTTCTTCTATCTTGTTTTCACCTTCTCCTTTTATCTTCTTGTATTTCCTCTTCAGATTCTTGTTTGCCTTATCTAAAAGTATTGTATTTAGCTCTTCAATACTTATATCTTGTTTGCACTCCAAATTCTCCTCCACATCTTTCCTGTATTTTTCTAGCGAGTCCTTATCGGTTTTGTAATATTCATGTGTTTCCCATCTCTCTCTTCCTGTTGTTTTTGTCCTTATATCCTTTCTTTCTAAAGTCACTTCAATCAAGTTATGGTCTGATAGATCAAAATACTTTTTCTTCTCGTCTATTTCCATCTCCCTGTACTCTTTATACAACTTTTGGTTAACTAGCACAAAGTCTATCACACTTTCTTGTTCATTTCTTTTCCAGCTAAGACAGAGTGTGTTTTTTCGTCTCACAAAGAGTGAAGCTGGGGAATTCTGGGAAATAGAGGAGGAGGAGGAGGAGGAGGAGGAGGAGGAGGAGGAGGAGGATGAGGAGGAGGAGGAGGAGGAGGAGGAGGAGGAGGAGGAGGAGGAGGAGGAGGAGGTGGAGGTGGAGGTGGAGGAGGCTAGAAGGACCCATCCCTAAAGAAGATAAAAGATGTGATGGTACTGAAAATTCTTTTGAAGGATAATGAAGTGAAGTATTTCTGTGCTTCATGCGGATGGAAGAGAGAAACAAAAGCGTATTGTTCTTCGTCCTATAAAAGAAAGAAAAAAAAGTGGAATATATATATAAGAAAAAAACGCCCATATCCTGGAACGTCTTTTTTTTATTAATTTCAGTGGCAAATGTAGTATTTTTATTGTGATTATTCCTAGACCGCAGATGGAATGATAGAAGGGAAGGGAAGGGAAGGGAAAGGAAGGCAAGGCAAGGCAAGGCAAGACAAGGCAAGGCAAGGCAAGGCAAGGCAAGGCAAGGCAAGGCAAGGCAAGGCAAGGCAGAGAAGAGAGATACAACAACCTTCTCTTATCAAGCCCGACGTCACACCGCCGCCTCTAATGAACAGTTTTTGGTGGTAAGTGGTGACCCTAATGTTTGTAAATAGGTCATGTGACTCACACACACACACACACACACACACACACACACACACACACACACACACACACACACACACACACACACACACACACACACACACACACACACACACACACACAGACACAGACACAGACACAGACACACACACACACACACACACACACACACACACACACACACACACACACACACACTTACACATACACATACACATACACACAGACATACGCATATACATACACACAGACATACGCATACACACACACACACACACACACACACACACACACACACACACACACACACACACACACACACACACACACACACACAGACACACACGTAGGCACACACACACACACACACACACACACACACACACACACACACACACACACACACACACACACACACACACACACGCCCCACTTGTGGACCCACAACAGTTTGGTAACATCAAGACCTCCTCCACTACACATTGTCTTATCAGCCTCCTTGACTTTGCCTACAGAAACCTTGAAAGGCGGAAAACCTCAGTTGCCCTCGCCCTTGTCGACTTCAGTAAAGCTTTTGACCTTGTCCACCACACCACCGTTATCAATAAAGCTATTAACCTCGGCCTTCACCCCAGTATAGTGTCCTGGCTCTCCTCCTTCCTCTCCCACCGCAGTCAGGTAGTCAGGTATCAGGGAGTGTCCTCTCCCCCTCAGCACCTCACCTGTGGTGTGCCACAGGGGATCAAATTAGGACCTCTTTGCTTCCTGATACTAATTAATGACGCGCTCACACACACACCCAACCGCTGGAAGTATGTCGACGACACCACCCTTGGAGTCACCACATACAATGACAACCCTGACTACAATCACCTACAGGACTTGCTACACAGCCTACAGTCATGGACTACTAATAACAGCGTTACCATCAACTACACCAAAACTACAGTAATGCACATCAACACCTCCTCTGTCTCCGTCCCTCCTCCTGTAGTGTCCGTCTGTGACACCCCCCTCCAAACAGTTCAGTCAGGCAAGTTACTTGGAGTCACCATCGACAATAAATTAACTTGGAAAGAACACGTCACCCAGCTCATAAGATCGGCCACCTACAAACTCTACCTCCTGCGGCGGCTCAAATCACTGGGGACACCCGAGCGTGAGCTGGCGAGTGTTTACACTACGTTCATACTCCCCAAGCTCACCTACGCGTCCCCAGCTTGGTCCTCCTCCCTTAATCTAACACAGCACCGCCTACTTGAACAGGTGCAGAAACGGGCTTGTAAGATCATCCTGGGCCCCAACTACACCAATTACGAAGATGCTCTCCACTCCCTCAGCCTCATCACCCTTCAACGGAAACACGAGAGCCTCCTACAACGTTTCGCGGCCAGCCTCCTTCACCACCCTCGACACCGCAACCTCCTGCCACCCGCCGTCCCCCGCCCCCGACAGTCAATGAGACACGCCAACCTGCTCACTCCAGTCCGTGCACGTACAGACAGATACAAAAATAGTGCTGTGCCTACGATGATCAAAATCATCAACTCATTATAAGTGTCCATCATAGTATTACTTTGTACATATTTTCTTCCCTTCATTAGCTGCTATTATCATCATTTTTATTATTATTATTATCATTGCTGTTACTATCACCTTAATATTATTATCATCATTATCATATCTTTGTCTATCTATCTGCTATACTACTTGTAACATTTTCAGCCCTTGGGCTGCAATTTATCTCTAATAAACCGTTTATTATTATTATTATTATTATTATTATTATTATTATTATTATTACACGCACATACACACACACACGCAGGCACACACAAACACAAACACACACACAAACACACACACACACACAAACACACACACACACACACACACACACACACACACACACACACACACACACCCACACAGACACACACACACACACACACACACACACACACACACACACACACACACACACACACACACACACACACATCTTAGGTGTAGACAAACGCACGTTGTTTTCCGTCGTTGGTATGAACATCATTAACTTTATCTTTGCATCATTACCAAAGTAGTTATTTAATGGTTGTTAAAAAAAAACGTGATAATAATGTAACATCCACGTAATTACCTGTGTATATTTCCACGTACTTGTAATTCAAAATTAGAAATACATATGTTTTATCTATACCATTATATCTCTAAAATCTATACATAATAAAACGGTTCAATAAACATGATAAGCGTAAGGTAATGGTTAAGTAATGGTTGATCCTTGTACTGTTGACAAGATCTAAAGTTCAATAAATATGATTACGTAATTGTTTAAATGTAGGTAGGTAAAGGTAAAGTTTTGGCACACACTATAGTTGCGCGTAGGTGTGGGCGCTCATCTCCCGTCACATTGGCCTTTGAGCCTGTGTTGGAAATTAATCCGTTACGCCGGGACACAGCGCCACTGTGACACCCGACTTTCCACAGTTTACCTTCCCCAGGTTTCCCTAGGTACCCATTTATCTACCAACCCGTTTGGGAGGATGAACAGCTGGGTGAGCTGTGCGCCGCCTGCCTTTGTCCGGGATTGAACTCGGGCCAGCGGATTGGTAGTCAGACGTGCTAACCACTGCACCACTGAGGCGCTATTATAAGTATAACCCTGTAGTATTGGCAGGATCCTTTGGTGTGATGTAAACCAGCTCAGCCTGAGCCCTGAGGAGTCTGTCACGCCCTTGGTGGGCGCCGGAGTCCTGTGCCGCTTTTCAGCGGTGCCCTTCAGTGGTGTCGAAACACCCAAACCGCCCATACGCCTTGAGGGTGGGACGTGTAGGTACACCAGCCACAAGAGCAGCTTCCTCCTGTGGCGACTCCCCTTCAGGTGATGAAGGGAGGCGGCCACGCCTTCGAAGGCAGCATTGGGTTTCACTGGGTGGTCCTGGCCATTGGGAGGACCTCCAGCGGTTCATCTTCCCCTGGGGGATCCTCCTCTGGGGAGCCGTTTACTGAATGTGCCTCCTCTGGGGGATCAGCCACTTGGGGATCCTCTAGCGGCTCATCTTCCCCTGTAGGGTCACCCATTAGTGGGTCATCCACGGGTCCATCTCCCACAGGTGTTTCATCCACTATGGGCGCCTCCACTAGTTCGTGCTCCAGTGTTGGAGCCTCTGCTTCTATAACCCATCCCATGCGGCGAGATAGAGCTTGGCGAGTCTCCAGGTCAGCTTTGTCCTGGAGGCCGTGGAGACGGTCTGCCTCCTCCAGTGAGGATACGGCCTTGGCAGACAGGGTTCGTGCAGGGTGCACGGTGGCCCTGTCCATGGCCTCCAGTTCTCGTCTCCACCACCACAGCTCAACCTTGGCGTGCCATCAGCGGCTGTCGAGGAAGCCCTTTTGCATCCTATCGCCCTCAAATTGGTCCTTGACCTTGTCGAGGGCGGCGTCACCCCTGCACTTGAGGCCCTTGATGAGGGCACGCAGGTCATTGGTGGTGCGGCTTTCGATCAGCTGCAGCACCTCCGCCTCATGGATAAGGTTGATGCGGCGGGCATCGAACTCCTTCTTGGCGTCCAGCTTCACCTCCTTACGGAGGTGGAGCTCCTGCTGGAGCTGCCTTGTGCGAGCCAAGGCCGCGTCAAGCTTCTCCTCGAAGCTGTCACTCAAGACGTGACTTTTGTACGCGGCGACGGTCACCACCATCACCGCCAACACAAAGGTTACCACTTCAAACTTAACAGTTAACAAGGATCAAGTTGGCATGATTACATGTACCGACCAACACCCAAGCCACACTCTCCACCAGCTTGTGGTGGGGGGGAGGCGGGGGCACGGTGGTAATTTGATTGGCGGGATGAGGAAGGAACTTAGTAGTTCAGCCCTTGCTCTTGACCTGCTCCTCAATGTATTGTGAGGTGGCGAAGCAGGTCAGAGCGAAGAACATTATGTGTATGAGGCGGAGAGGCCCTCCAAGGATGGCCTCCACCATCACCACACACAGCAGCACTAGGCTGTCAAACCTCCACTGGTGCAGCAGCTTCTGCTGCACCCAGCTGTAGAAATCCATGTGGCTTACACATGCGTTAAGAATGGTGGAATGGAACCGCCATTGAATAACGCATGTGTCGCACAGGTCACAGTGAGTGGTGGTTGCCGCCACTGAACCTCCACATTGTGAACAGTATCTTGAACTGAACAACATGGAGGTGCAGCGGTCGTACCTCCTGTCCCACACATACAACTTGATGTGCAGGATGTAGAGGTCCCACGAACGTAGGAACAACCACATGACCAGCACCACCTGCACCAGCAGAGTCACCAGCCCGGGGCACCTGCTGGTCAAGAAGGGTACCGTCTCGACCAGCAGCGGCAGCACCGTGCCGTACACGAAGGTGATTGGCGCCACGCCAAACACCAACGTGTTCAACAGCCATAGGATTGCGGGAACCACCCTCTGGGCCTTGGTGTCTCCTGGTGGAGACACGTTCCACCCCGGAGGAGTGTACAGTCCAGGTGGAGTCCTGGACCTCCTCGAGGTGCTTCTTCCTGCCAAGCCAGATCTTATCATGTTAAACTTCATCACTTTTAATTTGAAAACTGTTAAGTTAAAAAGGATCAAGTAGGCCTGGGAGGTGTTGAGCCTAAAAAGTGTGAAGTGAGTTCAAGGCGAACCAGTTCAATTACAGATTACAAGTGTGACTCTGTGTGTGAGTGTTTACCTCTCTCCCATAACCAAAGAAAGGTAATTATCTGAACAGTAACGAGAAGGTTGGCGGTGAGAGAGAGAGAGAGAGAGAGAGAGAGAGAGAGAGAGAGAGAGAGAGAGAGAGAGAGAGAGAGAGAGAGAGAGAGAGAGAGAGAGAATGAAAGCAAGAGAGAATGAGAGAGAAAGCATATGCATAACAGTAGATAAGTGAATATACAAAATTTGCGTATACACAAACTGCAAACAGATTAACAAGAAGCAAGAAAACGAACTTAGGTCAACACATGGGGAAAAAATTTTAATAAAGAACTATTCATGTTTTTTTTCCTCCAAAAGTCATGACTCAACTTTACTCGTAAATTAGAAGAAAAACCAACTTTCAAATATATTTTTCCATCCTGGCAGTGAGAGAGAATTACGATTCAGCTGTTTGCAAATCGCTAGGGATCAGCTACTAGTGTGTGTGTGTGTGTGTGTGTGTGTGTGTGTGTGTGTGTGTGTGTGTGTGTGTGTGTGTGTGTGTGCGTGTGTGTGTGTGTGTGTGTGTGTGTGTGTGTGTGTGTGTGTGTGTGTGTGTGTGTGTGTGTCGTGAAGCATCTTAGGCTTTGAACTCAATCTAATGAAGCACTGCACTACACGGAAATAAATTGAAAGAAAAAAAAGTTGTTATAGAAAAATAAAGTTAAAACAAGAAAAGAATCAAACGAGGAAGCGGTTGATTACGTATGATAAATAAAAAAGAGATTAAAAGAAAAAAAAGTTGAATTGATAAGGTGTCCTCCCCCCATCCCTCTCTTTCCCACCACCACCACCACCATCACCGCTGCCTTTCTTTTTTATCGGGAGCTAAAATCGGTATTCATTAATGATGTTATATATACATGCATCGCTTCCTCGTCCAGTTTGTCGGCAATGTGGAGAATATTTTATTTTTGTTTCTGACACGTGAAAAAAAAACTGCTGCTGCTGTTGTGTGTGTGTGTGTGTGTGTGTGTGTGTGTGTGTGTGTGTGTGTGTGTGTCTGTGTGTGTGTGTGTGTGTGTGTGTGTGTGTGTGTGTGTGTGTGTGTGTTTGTGTGTGTGTGTGTGTGTGTGTGTGTGTGTGTGTGTGTGTGTGTGTGTGTGTGTGTGTGTGTGTCTGTGTGTGTGGGGGGGGGTGCGTGTTGAAGAACTGTGTGGGAGGGTATCTGGAGGTAAATATGACGGAAGAGAAGACCAAAAAGTAATGTCACCAATGTTTTTTTTCTCTCTCTCTTTCTTTCTCTCTACACGTGTTTGTTCTCTCCTGTACAGCACACCACAAAAAAAGTTAAAATATAAGTCAATTATCAAGTGAATCAAAAAGTTAATGAAGAATAAGGAAACACAGTTTTGTTTCCTTCGTATAAGACGCTCAAGTTTCATTTCTAGCGCACATAATAAATAGAAGGAAAGAAAAATGAAAGAAATGGACCCGCTGAGAGCCTCTGGTAGCTAAGACAGAGTGTGTTTGTTCATCTCACAAAGAGTGAAGCTGGGGAATTCTGGGAAATAGAGGAGGAGACACGTGATAATGGTTTCCTCTGTTTCTTCCTCCTCCGTTACTCTTACTCTTATGTCTCCTTTTCTAGTTGTTCTGTTTTCTTTGGAACGTAAGTATTCATCTTTTGTCTCTGTGTTCCACACCTCCTTTATTTTATTTTCATTCATCTCATATATATGCCTCCAATATGTCCTGATGACTTCTTCCTTTTCATTACTTGATATTTCCATTCCTTCCTCACTGTAGATTTTTAATCCTTGTTCTTTTGTTTTGTTCTTTTTCATCAATTTGTCAATGTGTTCCCATAATTTCTTTCTGTTAGGGTTGTTCTTTATTTGTCTGGTAATGATTTCCTCGTGTTCATACATTGCTGCTGTGATTTTTCTTTGGGCTTCCATTTTTGCGTCAATATATTTCTCGTTGAAGTGTCTCTCTTCTTGTGGTGTACTGGCGTTCCTTTTAGCTCTATTGTATTCTTTGCGTAGTTTTATACTTTGCCTAATATCTTCTGTTATCCAGGGTTGTTTTTCTATCTTGTTTTCACCTTCTCCTTTTATCTTCTTGTATTTCCTCTTCAGATTCTTGTTTGCCTTATCTAAAAGTATTGTATTTAGCTCTTCAATACTTATATCTTGTTTGCACTCCAAATTCTCCTCCACATCTTTCCTGTATTTTTCTAGCGAGTCCTTATCGGTTTTGTAATATTCATGTGTTTCCCATCTCTCTCTTCCTGTTGTTTTTGTCCTTATATCCTTTCTTTCTAAAGTCACTTCAATCAAGTTATGGTCTGATAGATCAAAATACTTTTTCTTCTCGTCTATTTCCATCTCCCTGTACTCTTTATACAACTTTTGGTTAACTAGCACAAAGTCTATCACACTTTCTTGTTCATTTCTTTTCCAGCTAAGACAGAGTGTGTTTTTTCGTCTCACAAAGAGTGAAGCTGGGGAATTCTGGGAAATAGAGGAGGAGGAGGAGGAGGAGGAGGAGGAGGAGGAGGAGGAGGAGGAGGAGGAGGAGGAGGTGGAGGTGGAGGTGGAGGAGGATGAGGAATGATACTCTAGAAGGACCTAAAAGAGTGAGGTACTGAAAATTCTTTTGAAGGATAATGAAGTGAAGTATTTCTGTGCTTCATGCGGATGGAAGAGAGAAACAAAAGCGTATTGTTCTTCGTCCTATAAAAGAAAGAAAAAAAAGTGGAATATATATATATAAGAAAAAAACGCCCATATCCTGGAACGTCTTTTTTTATTAATTTCAGTGGCAAATGTAGTATTTTTATTGTGATTATTCCTAGACCGCAGATGGAATGATAGAAGGGAAGGGAAGGGAAGGGAAAGGAAGGCAAGGCAAGGCAAGGCAAGACAAGGCAAGGCAAGGCAAGGCAAGGCAAGGCAAGGCAAGGCAAGGCAAGGCAGAGAAGAGAGATACAACAACCTTCTCTTATCAAGCCCGACGTCACACCGCCGCCTCTAATGAACAGTTTTTGGTGGTAAGTGGTGACCCTAATGTTTGTAAATAGGTCATGTGACTCACACACACACACACACACACACACACACACACACACACACACACACACACACACACACACACACACACACACACACAGACACACACACACACACACACACACACACACACACACACACACACACACACACACACACACACATACACATACACATACACACAGACATACGCATATACATACACACAGACATACGCATATACACACACACACACACACACACACACACACACACACACACACACACACACACACACACACACACACACACACAGACACACACGTAGGCACACACACACACACACACACACACACACACACACACACACACACACACACACACACACACACACACGCCCCACTTGTGGACCCACAACAGTTTGGTAACATCAAGACCTCCTCCACTACACATTGTCTAATCAGCCTCCTTGACTTTGCCTACAGAAACCTTGAAAGGCGGAAAACCTCAGTTGCCCTCGCCCTTGTCGACTTCAGTAAAGCTTTTGACCTTGTACACCACACCACCGTTATCAATAAAGCTATTAACCTCGGCCTTCACCCCAGTATAGTGTCCTGGCTCTCCTCCTTCCTCTCCCACCGCAGTCAGGTAGTCAGGTATCAGGGAGTGTCCTCTCCCCCTCTCAGCACCTCACCTGTGGTGTGCCACAGGGGACCAAATTAGGACCTCTTTGCTTCCTGATACTAATTAATGACGCGCTCACACACACACCCAACCGCTGGAAGTATGTCGACGACACCACCCTTGGAGTCACCACATACAATGACAACCCTGACTACAATCACCTACAGGACTTGCTACACAGCCTACAGTCATGGACTACTAATAACAGCGTTACCATCAACTACACCAAAACTACAGTAATGCACATCAACACCTCCTCTGTCTCCGTCCCTCCTCCTGTAGTGTCCGTCTGTGACACCCCCCTCCAAACAGTTCAGTCAGGCAAGTTACTTGGAGTCACCATCGACAATAAATTAACTTGGAAAGAACACGTCACCCAGCTCATAAAATCGGCCACCTACAAACTCTACCTCCTGCGGCGGCTCAAATCACTGGGGACACCCGAGCGTGAGCTGGCGAGTGTTTACACTACGTTCATACTCCCCAAGCTCACCTACGCGTCCCCAGCTTGGTCCTCCTCCCTTAATCTAACACAGCACCGCCTACTTGAACAGGTGCAGAAACGGGCTTGTAAGATCATCCTGGGCCCCAACTACACCAATTACGAAGATGCTCTCCACTCCCTCAGTCTCATCACCCTTCAACGGAAACACGAGAGCCTCCTACAACGTTTCGCGGCCAGCCTCCTTCACCACCCTCGACACCGCAACCTCCTGCCACCCGCCGTCCCCCGCCCCCGACAGTCAATGAGACACGCCAACCTGCTCACTCCAGTCCGTGCACGTACAGACAGATACAAAAATAGTGCTGTGCCTACGATGATCAAAATCATCAACTCATTATAAGTGTCCATCATAGTATTACTTTGTACATATTTTCTTCCCTTCATTAGCTGCTATTATCATCATTTTTATTATTATTATTATCATTGCTGTTACTATCACCTTAATATTATTATCATCATTATCATATCTTTGTCTATCTATCTGCTATACTACTTGTAACATTTTCAACCCTTGGGCTGCAATTTATCTCTAATAAACCGTTTATTATTATTATTATTATTATTATTATTATTATTATTATTATTATTATTATTATTATTATTACACGCACACACACACACACACGCAGGCACACACAAACACAAACACACACACACACACACAAACACACACACACACACACACACACACAGACACACACACACACACAGACACACACACACACACACACACACACACACACACACACACACACACACACACACACACACACACACACATCTTAGGTGTAGACAAACGCACGTTGTTTTCCGTCGTTGGTATGAACATCATTAACTTTATCTTTGCATCATTACCAAAGTAGTTATTTAATGGTTGTTAAAAAAAAACGTGATAATAATGTAACATCCACGTAATTACCTGTGTATATTTCCACGTACTTGTAATTCAAAATTAGAAATACATATGTTTTATCTATACCATTATATCTCTAAAATCTATACATAATAAAACGGTTCAATAAACATGATAAGCGTAAGGTAATGGTTAAGTAATGGTTGATCCTTGTACTGTTGACAAGATCTAAAGTTCAATAAATATGATTACGTAATTGTTTAAATGTAGGTAGGTAAAGGTAAAGTTTTGGCACACACTATAGTTGCGCGTAGGTGTGGGCGCTCATCTCCCGTCACATTGGCCTTTGAGCCTGTGTTGGAAATTAATCCGTTACGCCGGGACACAGGGCCACTGTGACACCCGACTTTCCACAGTTTACCTTCCTTAGGTTTCCCTAGGTACCCATTTATCTACAAACCCGTTTGGGAGGATGAACAGCTGGGTGAGCTGTGCGCCGCCTGCCTTTGTCCGGGATTGAACTCGGGCCAGCGGATTGGTAGTCAGACGTGCTAACCACTGCACCACTGAGGCGCTATTATAAGTATAACCCTGTAGTATTGGCAGGATCCTTTGGTATGATGTAAACCAGCTCAGCCTGAGTCCTGAGGAGTCTGTCACGCCCTTGGTGGGCGCCGGAGTCCTGTGCCGCTTTTCAGCGGTGCCCTTCAGTGGTGTCGAAACACCCAAACCGCCCATACGCCTTGAGGGTGGGACGTGTAGGTACACCAGCCACAAGAGCAGCTTCCTCCTGTGGCGACTCCCCTTCAGGTGATGAAGGGAGGCGGCCACGCCTTCGAAGGCAGCATTGGGTTTCACTGGGTGGTCCTGGCCATTGGGAGGACCTCCAGCGGTTCATCTTCCCCTGGGGGATCCTCCTCTGGGGAGCCGTTTACTGAATGTGCCTCCTCTGGGGGATCAGCCACTTGGGGATCCTCTAGCGGCTCATCTTCCCCTGTAGGGTCACCCATTAGTGGGTCATCCACGGGTCCATCTCCCACAGGTGTTTCATCCACTATGGGCGCCTCCACTAGTTCGTGCTCCAGTGTTGGAGCCTCTGCTTCTATAACCCATCCCATGCGGCGAGATAGAGCTTGGCGAGTCTCCAGGTCAGCTTTGTCCTGGAGGCCGTGGAGACGGTCTGCCTCCTCCAGTGAGGATACGGCCTTGGCAGACAGGGTTCGTGCAGGGTGCACGGTGGCCCTGTCCATGGCCTCCAGTTCTCGTCTCCACCACCACAGCTCAACCTTGGCGTGCCATCAGCGGCTGTCGAGGAAGCCCTTTTGCATCCTATCGCCCTCAAATTGGTCCTTGACCTTGTCGAGGGCGGCGTCACCCCTGCACTTGAGGCCCTTGATGAGGGCACGCAGGTCATTGGTGGTGCGGCTTTCGATCAGCTGCAGCACCTCCGCCTCATGGATAAGGTTGATGCGGCGGGCATCGAACTCCTTCTTGGCGTCCAGCTTCACCTCCTTACGGAGGTGGAGCTCCTGCTGGAGCTGCCTTGTGCGAGCCAAGGCCGCGTCAAGCTTCTCCTCGAAGCTGTCACTCAAGACGTGACTTTTGTACGCGGCGACGGTCACCACCATCACCGCCAACACAAAGGTTACCACTTCAAACTTAACAGTTAACAAGGATCAAGTTGGCATGATTACATGTACCGACCAACACCCAAGCCACACTCTCCATCAGCTTGTGGTGGGGGGGAGGCGGGGGCACGGTGGTAATTTGATTGGCGGGATGAGGAAGGAACTTAGTAGTTCAGCCCTTGCTCTTGACCTGCTCCTCAATGTATTGTGAGGTGGCGAAGCAGGTCAGAGCGAAGAACATTATGTGTATGAGGCGGAGAGGCCCTCCAAGGATGGCCTCCACCATCACCACACACAGCAGCACTAGGCTGTCAAACCTCCACTGGTGCAGCAGCTTCTGCTGCACCCAGCTGTAGAAATCCATGTGGCTTACACATGCGTTAAGAATGGTGGAATGGAACCGCCATTGAATAACGCATGTGTCGCACAGGTCACAGTGAGTGGTGGTTGCCGCCACTGAACCTCCACATTGTGAACAGTATCTTGAACTGAACAACATGGAGGTGCAGCGGTCGTACCTCCTGTCCCACACATACAACTTGATGTGCAGGATGTAGAGGTCCCACGAACGTAGGAACAACCACATGACCAGCACCACCTGCACCAGCAGAGTCACCAGCCCGGGGCACCTGCTGGTCAAGAAGGGTACCGTCTCGACCAGCAGCGGCAGCACCGTGCCGTACACGAAGGTGATTGGCGCCACGCCAAACACCAACGTGTTCAACAGCCATAGGATTGCGGGAACCACCCTCTGGGCCTTGGTGTCTCCTGGTGGAGACACGTTCCACCCCGGAGGAGTGTACAGTCCAGGTGGAGTCCTGGACCTCCTCGAGGTGCTTCTTCCTGCCAAGCCAGATCTTATCATGTTAAACTTCATCACTTTTAATTTGAAAACTGTTAAGTTAAAAAGGATCAAGTAGGCCTGGGAGGTGTTGAGCCTAAAAAGTGTGAAGTGAGTTCAAGGCGAACCAGTTCAATTACAGATTACAAGTGTGACTCTGTGTGTGAGTGTTTACCTCTCTCCCATAACCAAAGAAAGGTAATTATCTGAACAGTAACGAGAAGGTTGGCGGTGAGAGAGAGAGAGAGAGAGAGAGAGAGAGAGAGAGAGAGAGAGAGAGAGAGAGAGAGAGAGAGAGAGAGAGAGAGAGGGAGAGAGAGAGAGAATGAAAGAAAGAGAGAATGAGAGAGAAAGCATATGCATAACAGTAGATAAGTGAATATACAAAATGTGCGTATACACAAACTGCAAACAGATTAACAAGAAGCAAGAAAACGAATTTAGGTCAACACATGGGGAAAAAATTTTAATAAAGAACTATTCATGTTTTTTTTCCTCCAAAAGTCATGACTCAACTTTACTCGTAAATTAGAAGAAAAACCAACTTTCAAATATATTTTTCCATCCTGGCAGTGAGAGAGAATTACGATTCAGCTGTTTGCAAATCGCTAGGGATCAGCTACTAGTGTGTGTGTGTGTGTGTGTGTGTGTGTGTGTGTGTGTGTGTGTGTGTGTGTGTGTGTGCGTGTGCGTGTGTGTGTTTGTGTGTGTGTGTGTGTGTGTGTGTGTGTGTGTTGTGTCGTGAAGCTTCTTAGGCTTTGAACTCAATCTAATGAAGCACTGCACTACACGGAAATAAATTTAAAGAAAAAAAAGTTGTTATAGAAAAATAAAGTTAAAACAAGAAAAGAATCAAATGAGGAAGCGGTTGATTACGTATGATAAATAAAAAAGAGATTAAAAGAAAAAAAAGTTGAATTGATAAGGTGTCCTCCCCCCATCCCTCTCTTTCCCACCACCACCACCACCATCACCGCTGCCTTTCTTTTTTATCGGGAGCTAAAATCGGTATTCATTAATGATGTTATATATACATACATCGCTTCCTCGTCCAGTTTGTCGGCAATGTGGAGAATATTTTATTTTTGTTTCTGACACGTGAAAAAAAAACTGCTGCTGCTGTTGTGTGTGTGTGTGTGTGTGTGTGTGTGTGTGTGTGTGTGTGTGTCTGTGTGTGTGTGTGTGTCTGTGTGTGTTTGTGTGTGTGTGTTTGTGTGTGTGTGTGTGTGTGTGTGTGTGTGTGTGTGTGTGTGTGTGTGTGTGTGTGTGTGTGTGTGTGTCTGTGTGTGTGGGGGGGGGTGCGTGTTGAAGAACTGTGTGGGAGGGTATCTGGAGGTAAATATGACGGAAGAGAAGACCAAAAAGTAATGTCACCAATGTTTTTTTTCTCTCTCTCTTTCTTTCTCTCTACACGTGTTTATTCTCTCCTGTACAGCACACCACAAAAAAAGTTAAAATATAAGTCAATTATCAAGTGAATCAAAAAGTTAATGAAGAATAAGGAAACACAGTTTTGTTTCCTTCGTATAAGACGCTCAAGTTTCATTTCTAGCGCACATAATAAATAGAAGGAAAGAAAAATGAAAGAAATGGTCCCGCTGAGAGCCTCTGGTAGCTAAGACAGAGTGTGTTTGTTCATCTCACAAAGAGTGAAGCTGGGGAATTCTGGGAAATAGAGGAGGAGACACGTGATAATGGTTTCCTCTGTTTCTTCCTCCTCCGTTACTCTTACTCTTATGTCTCCTTTTCTAGTTGTTCTGTTTTCTTTGGAACGTAAGTATTCATCTTTTGTCTCTGTGTTCCACACCTCCTTTATTTTATTTTCATTCATCTCATATATATGCCTCCAATATGTCCTGATGACTTCTTCCTTTTCATTACTTGATATTTTCATTCCTTCCTCACTGTAGATTTTTAATCCTTGTTCTTTTGTTTTGTTCTTTTTCCTCAATTTGTCAATGTGTTCCCATAATTTCTTTCTGTTAGGGTTGTTCTTTATTTGTCTGGTAATGATTTCCTCGTGTTCATACATTGCTGCTGTGATTTTTCTTTGGGCTTCCATTTTTGCGTCAATATATTTCTCGTTGAAGTGTCTCTCTTCTTGTGGTGTACTGGCGTTCCTTTTAGCTCTATTGTATTCTTTGCGTAGTTTTATACTTTGCCTAATATCTTCTGTTATCCAGGGTTGTTCTTCTATCTTGTTTTCACCTTCTCCTTTTATCTTCTTCTTGTATTTCCTCTTCAGAGTCTTGTTTGTCTTATCTAAAAGTATTGTATTTAGCTCTTCAATACTTATATCTTGTTTGCACTCCAAATTCTCCTCCACA
>JAXIVD010005199.1:20000-22500 GCA_036785275.1 Cancer borealis | reverse complement strand
GTTCCAGTTCAACAGAAGTTCTAGTTAAGTTCCAGTTCAACAAAAGTTCTAGTTAAGTTCCAGTTCAACAGAAGTTCTAGTTAAGTTCCAGTTCAACAGAAGTTCTAGTTAAGTTCCAGTTCAACAGAAGTTCTAGTTAAGTTCCAGTTCAACAGAAGTTCTAGTTAAGTTCCAGTTCAACAGAAGTTCTAGTTAAGTTCCAGTTCAACAGAAGTTCTAGTTAAGTTCTAGTTCAACAGAAGTTCTAGTTAAGTTCTAGTTCAACAGAAGTTCTAGTTAAGTTCTAGTTCAACAGAAGTTCTAGTTAAGTTCCAGTTATACAGAAGTTCCAGTTAAGTTCCAGTTCAACAGAAGTTCGTTAAGTTCCAGTTCAACAGAAGTTCTAGTTAAGTTCCAGTTCAACAGAAGTTCTAGTTAAGTTCCAGTTCAACAGAAGTTCTAGTTAAGTTCCAGTTCAACAGAAGTTCTAGTTAAGTTCCAGTTCAACACAAGTTCTAGTTAAGTTCTAGTTCAACAGAAGTTCTAGTTAAGTTCTAGTTCAACAGAAGTTCTAGTTAAGTTCTAGTTCAACAGAAGTTCTAGTTAAGTTCCAGTTATACAGAAGTTCCAGTTAAGTTCCAGTTCAACAGAAGTTCTAGTTAAGTTCCAGTTCAACAGAAGTTCTAGTTAAGTTCCAGTTATACAGAAGTTCCAGTTAAGTTCCAGTTCAACAGAAGTTCGTTAAGTTCCAGTTCAACAGAAGTTCTAGTTAAGTTCCAGTTCAACAGAAGTTCTAGTTAAGTTCCAGTTCAACAGAAGTTCTAGTTAAGTTCCAGTTAAACAGAAGTTCCAGTTAAGTTCCAGTTCAACAGAAGTTCCAGTTAAGTTCCAGTTAAACACAAGTTCCAGTTAAGTTCCAGTTAAACACAAGTTCCAGTTAAACACAAGTTCCAGTTAAACACAAGTTCCAGTTAAGTTCCAGTTAAACACAAGTTTCAGTTAAACACAAGTTCCAGTTAAACACAAGTTCCAGTTAAACACAAGTTCCAGTTAAACACAAGTTCCAGTTAAGTTCCAGTTAAACACGTTTCAGTTAAACACAAGTTCCAGTTAAACACAAGTTCCAGTTAAACACAAGTTCCAGTTAAACACAAGTTCCAGTTAAGTTCCAGTTAAACACAAGTTTCAGTTAAACACAAGTTCCAGTTAAACACAAGTTCCAGTTAAACACAAGTTCCAGTTAAACACAAGTTCCAGTTAAGTTCCAGTTAAACACAAGTTTCAGTTAAACACAAGTTTCAGTTCAACACAAGTTCCAGTTAAACACAAGTTCCAGTTCAGTTCCAGTTAAACACAATTTTCAGTTAAACACAAGTTCTAGTTAAGTTCCAGTTAAACACAATTTTCAGTTAAACACAAGTTCCAGTTAAACACAAGTTCCAGTTAAACACAAGTTCCAGTTAAACACAAGTTCCAGTTAAACACAAGTTCCAGTTAAACACAAGTTCCAGTTAAACACAAGTTCTAGTTAAACACAAGTTCCAGTTAAACACAAGTTCCAGTTAAACACAAGTTCCAGTTAAACACAAGTTCCAGTTAAACACAAGTTCCAGTTTAACACAAGTTCTAGTTAAACACAAGTTCTAGTTAAACACAATTTCCAGTTAAACACAAGTTCCAGTTAAACACAAGTTCCAGTTAAACACAAGTTCCAGTTAAACACAAGTTCTAGTTAAACACAAGTTCTAGTTAAACACAAGTTCCAGTTAAACACAAGTTCCAGTTAAACACAATTTTCAGTTAAACACAAGTTCCAGTTAAACACAAGTTCCAGTCAAACACAAGTTCCAGGAGGAGGAGGAGGAGGAGGAGGAGGAGGAGAAAGAAGAAGAGGGAGAGAACAAGAGCACGATGAGGAAAAGATAAAGACGTGGACCAGGAAAAGAATGAGGACGTGACAGAAGAAAAGGAAGAGGAGGAAGAGAAGGAAGAGGAGGAAGAGGAGGAAGAGGAGGAGGAAAAGGAAGAGGAGGAGGAGGATGAAGAGGAGGAGGAAAAGGAAGAGCATGAAGAGGAGGAATATAAAAAACAAGGACGAGGACATGAACAAAGAAGACGAAGACGAAGAAAAGAGGAGGAGGAAGAGGAGGAGGAAGAGGAAGAAATTAAGAAGAAGAAGAGGAGGAGGAGGAGGAGGTAGAGTTCAACCTACTTCAACTCACTTAACCTCACGTCAACACCAACCAAGCAACACTCATCCCATCACAGTGTTTCCTAAGTTAACCTTCTATGTAAACAAGGCATTCCACCACAATGAGAGAGTTTAGTTTAGTTTAGCTTAGGTTAGCTTAGGTTAGGTAAGGTAAGGTAAAGTAAGATAAGGTAAGGTAAGGTAAGGTAAGGTTAGGTTCGGTAAGGTAAGGCAAGGTATGCTAAGGCAAGGCAAAGTAAGGTAAGGTAAGGTAAGGTAAGGTTAGGTAAAGTAAGGTTAGGTTAGGTTAGGTAAGGTAAGGTAAGGTAA
>JAXIVD010005199.1:7500-12500 GCA_036785275.1 Cancer borealis | reverse complement strand
GTGTGTGTGTGTGTGTGTGTGTGTGTGTGTGTGTGTGTGTGTGTGTGTGTGTTTGGGGGATTCACTTTTAAACAAGCACAGGTCTGAGGTAATCTTGGCATCACCTCGATCCCTTAGAAGGTCAAACACCTCTTATGTATAGCAAGTTATCATCTACAACATCAACAGTCTCTCTCTCTCTCTCTCTCTAACACACACACACACACACACACACACACACACACACACACACACACACACACACACACACACACACACACACACACACACACAGTTTTCATCGATAATAAAGTAAATCAGAGCTGGGAGTCGCTTCTCTATACTAAATGTACCGTAATAAATGTACTACCAAGGGACTAATTTGCCGCCCCAGTAAGAGAAGTTTAAACACACGACAGGGATGCAAGTAAGTTATTGAAAGGCTCCTCCTCTCCCCTCCGTTCCCTCCCCTAACGAACTTAACCCAACCCAACCCAACCCAAGCAAAGCAAAGCAAAGCAGGCGTCGAACCTTGAAATGAAACACCGAGACACTTTACGAGACAGCGCCAGTAACTTCTCAGAAACACTTAAATAGATAAACGAGTCTTCACAAATACTGGTTTTAAAGCTTCGAGACTCTATGAGCAAGACGTGAGGGATGATCATTAACTTTTTATTTTTTTTATTTTAGGGTCAATTACGTGGATTAATGACACACTTTAAGAGTATTTTAAGCTGATAAGGGAATGTAAAGGAAGATTGAAGACACGCGACTCATAATGATCATACTCCAGGAGGTCACATTGAGGGTATTGGAGTGACCTTTGACCTTTAGAACTTCCCTTTAACACCTGATCTAATGGTGTGAAGGATTGTTGAATGTATTATTATTTTTACAAGAGGAAGAAGAGGACGAAGAAGAAGAGGAAGAAGAGGAAGAAGAGGAAGGGACGAAGAGTAAAATCATGGAATAGTTTTTTTTTCAATAGTTTTTATTTACTAATTTTACAAGAAGAGGAAGAGGAAGAGGAAGAAGATGAGGATAACGAAGAGAATAAATTATACAATAGTGTTTTGATGGGAATTGTATTTATTTATTTTACAAGAAGAGGAAGAGAAGAAGGACAAAGACGAAAACAGGAAAGAGGAAGAGGAGGAAGAGGAGGAAGAGGAGGAAGAGGAGGAAGAGGACAAGGATAAAGAGAACATTTCAAATAGAAAGAAATTAATAAACAAGTGACTTCCGGGCGATAAGGACATACTGATAACATTATATGCAAATCACGTGAACAAAATAGAACAAAATAACTCAAATTATCCTCCAACGAGCATTTGTTAACTTTTTTTTTTTTTTTTTTTTCATTTGATTGTATTGTATTTTATTTCTTTATTTTTAATCTTTTATCTTTATTTCATCCGCTGTTCTTCCTTTGTTCAAACGGAAAAACTATAAATTATCTTCGTGAAAGCAAACAATTCAGGCAAAATTGTGCTTCTTATAAATTCTTCCTTCCCTTTTTTTTTTTTTTTTTTTTTTTTTTTGAGTTTCTTCTTGCGCCACAAAACCTGCTTGTTAGGTTACGTCCATTGACCTGTCATGAGGTGCTGCTCTCTCTCTCTCTCTCTCTCTCTCTCTCTCTCTCTCTCTCTCTCTCTCTCTCTCTCTCTCTCTCTCTCTCTCTCTCTCTCTCTCTCTCTCTCTCTCTCTCTCTCTCTCTCTCTCTTTCTGTATTTTCCTCCTCTACCATCCCTTCCACCTTCCTTATACTCACTGTCCTCCTCCTCCTCCTCCTCCTCCTCCTCCTCCTCCTCCTCCTCCTCCTCCTCCTCCTCCTCCTCCTCCTCCTCCTCCTCCTCAAACAGACAAGACATACACTCACGTTATTTTTTCTTCCCGACAGACACGCGTTTAACGGCAGTAACCTGTTTGCCCGCGGCCGACACGAGGAGGGAAGGGAGACAGGTAAGGAGGGAGACGCGCCCCCCTTTCGTCTCTACACCCCCCTTCTCCTCCTCCTCCTCCTCCTCTTCTCCTCCTCCTCCTCTTCTTCTTCTTCTTTGCCTCATCCTGCCCAGTGTTCAGACAGCCTCAAGCACGCAGGCACGGAAGGGATTGGAGAGGGCAATGGGCAAGAATAGCTGTTGTTTTTTCTCCCCCCTCTCTCTCTCTCTCTCTCTTTTTTTTTTCTCTCTCTCTCTCTCTCTCTCTCTCTCTCTCTCTCTCTCTCTCTCTCTCTCTCTCTCTCTCTCTCTCTCTCATACATAGACATAAATACATAAACAGACACAAACTACAAGATTGATAATGAGATAGGACACCATTACTCCCTTGCAGTCCCCCGTCAGTCCCCCACCAGTCCCCCGTCAGTCCCCAACCCCCACAGTCGGTCCCCGTCAGTCCCCTACCAGTCCCCCACCAGTCCCCCGTCAGTCCCCAACCCCCACAGTCGGTCCCCGTCAGTCCCCTACCAGTCCCCCACCAGTCCCCCGTCAGTCCCCAACCCCCACAGTCGGTCCCCGTCAGTCCCCTACCAGTCCCCCGTCAGTCCCCAACCCCCACAGTCCCCCCCAGTTCCCGCCAATCCACCCACACCTCTCAGCCTCCAGCCCATCAGTCCATCACAACGCCGAGGCTACACATTCCACCCAATCCCCGGCAAACAAGCAGTAGGTTAGGTTAGGTTGGGTGAGGTGAGGTTAGGTTAGGTTTGGTTGGGTGAGGTTAGGTTGGTCCAATTACTGACACACAAGCAGTAGGTTAAGTTAGGTTAGGTTAGGTTGGTCCAATCCCCGACACATAAGCAGGGCAGCGACCGTCACGCAGCGCCGCACTCAGACCAGACCCTCGCACACACCTTGCTTGCTTGCCTGCCTGCCTGCCTGCCTGCCTGCCTGCCTGCCTGCCTGCCTGCCTGCCTGCCTGCCTGCCTGCCTGCCTGCCTGCCTGCCTGCCTGCCTGCCTGCCTACCTGCCTGCCTGCCTGCCTGCCTGCCTGCCTGCCTGCCTGCCTACCTGCCTGCCTGCCTGCCTGCCTGCCTGCCTGCCTGCCTGCCTACCTGCCTGCTTGCTTGCTTCCTTGCTTGCCGACAGTGATACTTTATGATAATTTGTCTATGCCACATGGTATCGCTTCCTCTTCCGGCTGGAGGGAAGGGAAGGTAGGGAGGGTGAGGAGGAGCCTTCCACTTTGTTGTCTTTTTGTCTCTATTCTTTGTAAGTTGCATTCAAGGGCGGCATCGTAATTCCTACCCAAGACGATGCTTCGCCTGTGTTGGTATGAATGTCAAGAATGTTTGAGTGGAAGTGTTAGTGGCACCAGGATGCGGAAGACCGTATTCTGAGGTGCTTTGAGGTGGTGTGATGACAATTGATAAAGTAGTGTCAGCAATTCCAAAACAGAACACTTGAGTTGTGTGTCTGACGCTGTGAATGACAATCTATAATAAGTAGTATTAGCGCCAGTGTGTTGACAGTGTGTATCAGTATTACCAAGTGAGGATATACACTGGAAAGACGAAAATTATGAGTGAGACGCCCCGAGACTTCCTTGGTAATGACGTTTCCTGCCTCGTGGTGGTGGTGGTGGTGGTGGTGGTGGTGGTGGTGGTGGTGGTGGTGGTGGTGCGGCGCCTCAAGAGTCAGTGGGTCAAAGGAAGGAGTCAAGTCAAGTCAAATTAAGAAGTCAAGTCAAGGCAAGTCAAGTCTTCCTCCAGCTAACAATTCTTAACACTTGAAAGATAGGTGTGTGACGGAGCTTCCTCGATGAAGATTAACCTGTTTTTAATGCTCTTCTTTGTTTAGCGGTAAAGAGAGAGATTTTTTTTTTTCCTCCACACACACACATACACATACACACACACACACACACACACACACACACACACACACACACACACACACACACACACACACACACACACGAACACGAATACTTCACTAATTTTTCTTTATCAATCTCTCATTCATTTCCTGCTCTCTCTCTCTCTCTCTCTCTCTCTCTCTCTCTCTCTCTCTCTCTCTCTCTCTCTCTCTCTCTCTCTCTCTCTCTCTCTCTCCCCCAACGTGCTTTTTACACTACTTTCTCTCGCCTGTTTTACGTAGAGCCGCGTGCGTGTAGTCTTGATCTTGTGTTCTTGTGTACTAAGGGACACCAACCTTCGACTCGTGTACTAAGGGACACCAACCTTCGACTTGTGTACTAAGGGACACCAACCTTCGACTTGTGTACTAAGGGACACCAACCTTCGACTTGTGTACTAAGGGACACCAACCTTCGACTTTCCCTCCGTCCGGCGCGTTAAGAAATGTGAATCCAAAACAAAAGTGTGTCGTCCTGCGCAGCGGTGTCACTCTCCAGACGTGTTTTTATTGCAACTCAACCACCAAGAAGACTGTCGCACTTCGCATTACACTGGTTTTTTTCTCTTCCTCTCTCACTTACTCCAGGACGAGGACGAGGACGAGGGTAAAGACCGGGACGAGGACGAGGAAGAGGGCAAAGAAGAGGATAAGGGTAATGACGAGGACGAGGAAGAAAGCAAATCGAAGACGAGGATAAAGACGAGGACGAGGAAGTTAAAAAGAAGAAATTGAAATAAAAAGACGAGGAAGGAAAAAGAAATTGGGTGAAAATACTGTACACTCACCCTCCTCGCACCCCTTAAACCTATCTTTTGCCCCCTGCCCGTCTATCCCCAGCCACCCACCCACCCCGCCCCCTCAACACTGTGGTTATGGAGGCAGAAGGTGTGTGTGTGTGTGTGTGTGTGTGTGTGTGTGTGTGTGTGTGTGTGTGTGTGTGTGTGTGTGTGTGTGTGTGTGTGTGTGTGTGTGTGTGTGTGCCCCCAGACTAACCTCCCCTCAGGCAGCACGTCTCGAGGGCGTGGGAGGCGTGGAAGGCAGGTGAGACGGCGCCGCCACGCACGTCTTCAGGAGGAAGAGGAGGAGGAGGAGGAGGAGGAGGAGGAGGAGGAGGAGGAGGAGGAGGAGGAGGAGGAGGAGGAGGAGGAGGAGAAGGAG
>JAXIVD010005198.1:17500-22500 GCA_036785275.1 Cancer borealis | reverse complement strand
GAGAAGCGAGGGTTAGGATGGGGTGAGGCGAGAGGAAGAGGAACGACGGAAGAATAATGACAGAAGAAAGAGGCGCGTAGATGAGGGTTAATGGAGAAAGAAGAGGAGACGAAATGGGAGGACTCGAGGGGAGGGGAAGGAACCTGTATGTATCGAGGACTGTGGTGTGTGTGTGTGTGTGTGTGTGTGTGTGTGTGTGTGTGTGTGTGTGTGTGTGTGTGTGTGTGTGTGTGAGGATGGTACACATAATGAACCCAAACGTACACAGTAACAAGCATGCGAATGAGCTTGTTATGTATGCTAATTCTGACACGTATGTATACCTACTACCTACTTGTATTATGTAGGTGAGGTAGTACAGTATTATGTAGGTGAAGTACAGTACTAAGATGGGAAGGTAAAGTACAGTACGTCTTTGTAATTTCACATATAATAAAACTCATGAATATAACAGTCAATAACGTATGAAATTGAGATTAATCCTTCTTATTTATTGAATGACTACTTAAACATTGACATTCTTCCTTCAATACGTGTTTAAAGATAGTTTTTGAGAGAGAGAGAGAGAGAGAGAGAGAGAGAGAGAGAGAGAGAGAGAGAGAGAGAGAGAGAGAGAGAGAGAGAGAGAGTCGTCATAGTAGGCTACACAAAGTAAGCCACTGGGTATACTCGCTTGACCTGACCCACATCCTTCTTCTTCCTTCCTCTAAGCCTAGCGCGCACACACACACGCACACACACAAAAAAAAAGTGTATGAGAGAGAGAGAGAGAGAGAGAGAGAGAGAGAGAGAGAGAGAGAGAGAGAGAGAGAGAGAGAGAGAGAGAAGGTAACTGACCACTCACTTGACCACAGCGGTGAGGAGCCATTGACCACCACCATCACCACCTCGCAACACCACCCCCACCACCTACACCCTCTCCACCCTCACCACAATCACCTCACATCAACATCCTATAATACCTACACCCCTACCCCCTACAATCATCCCCTACCCTTCCTCCATACACCTCCCCAACTCCCTACAACACACCTCCCCTCCTCCTCCCCCCCCTAACCTTCACTAGGATGGCATCACTGACCACTTTTTTTCCCTCCTCCTCCTCCTCCTCCTCCAACCACGCCCCAGTCCTCCCTCTTCCTCCCCTCCCCCCACACCGCCCCCTGCTCTGCCTCAGGTCCTCAGCGTACGAAATCACCGAATCACCCACACTCGTCCTGGCTTGTTGATGCATTCCTACCTCGCGCTTACTGCAGGGTTAACGAGAAAGCTAGTTGGTCTATGGCGATTTTCTTTTTTTTTCTCTCGTTTAAAAGCTTCCATAAAACCTTTTTTTATATTCCAGTGTTTCTTTTTTTTCTTTTTTCTTTTTAGTAGCGTGGTTTACCTGTTTGCATTTATTTACCTGGGATTAATTATTATTATTTTTTTTTTTTTTTTTTTTTTTTTTTTTTTTTTTTTACATACATAACACGATTTAAATGCTTTGATACGTTGTGATAGGAACCATTTTTTTTATACATATATATACATAACACGTTTGTATAATGTGGCTATTAACCTTTTGTCCAGCTTAGGATCCATCCAATCCATTGAGATAAGTGTGTGTGTGTGTGTGTGTGTGTGTGTGTGTGTGTGTGTGTGTGTGTGTGTGTGTGTGTGTGTGTGTGTGTGTGTGTGTGTGTGTGTGTGTGTGTGTGTGGTGGGCGGGGACAGGGTGGCGGATGCACGACAACACTCCACGTCATCATGACCGAGAGATTTGAACGCCGCGGAGCTAACGGTGAGGCGAACCCCAGAAAGAGAGAGAGAGAGAGAGAGAGAGAGAGAGAGAGAGAGAGAGAGAGAGAGAGAGAGAGAGAGAGAGAGAGAGAGAGAGAGAGAGAGAGAAGGCAGTGTACTTCCCCACGCCTCCAACACTCGCTCAATTAGACTCCCTTCGTGTCCCTCCCTTGGGTCGGCTGTGGTCCAGGTCCATCCTTGTCCCCGCAGGTTCAGCACGAATTCTAGGCTCACTGGATCACGGTTCGGCTCTGACACATTCCAAAACACAAGCCTCATTTCACAAGTTTTTTTCAAGTATTACGACACTGGGAACGCAAAACAAGGCAGTCAGCGAGATGGTTGGAGCTAAATTCTCGTTTTCTGTTAAATTTTCAACATCTTCCAAAAAATTTTCCTACTTCTTAGCGCTGCGGAGGTGAAAATAGAAGCGCTAGGAACGCTCACATCTCAGCACATCGTTTATGGAGAGTCAGTTATCATAAAGGGATGTAAATAATTATATAAAACACTTGTAGTTAGAGAATAGTAAAGACTGGAAGGTTACAGAGTTCCCAGCGGGAGTTACGTAATGCATTTGTGTTTCCGGTGGCATCCTGCATCGCTTTCAGCCTGTTAAGGACGCGCTGGCATGGTTTTTTTTTCCTCTCTCTCTCTCTCTCTCTCTCTCTCTCTCTCTCTCTCTCTCTCTCTCTCTCTCTCTCTCTCTCGACTTGGCATTTCCTTTACGTGGCTTTCCTGCTGCTGTGACTGGCATTGTGCGGCGGGACGGAGGCAGGGAAGGAGATGGAGATAATAACAAGGGGATGAAATTGGACCGAAGCTTCTTTTCATGCTTCTGGTAATGTCAGGGCGAGACTGTTGGCCTTGACTCGGTGTATCCCTTGAGGTGCTGACGCATACCTTGTCGGGGAGGGTAGAAGGTGGGGTGAAGGGGTGAGGGTCCTGGGAGGGTGAGTATATATAGGGCGTGGAGACTAGGATGGGTTTGGGAGGAGCTGGAAGGGGTACGTAAGAGAGCGAAGGGTATGTTAAGCTCATCTCTTGCTGCATCTTCATCCTCTTCTCGTGATCTTTCGTGCTTCCTGCTTCATGTTCTCTGGCGTCGATCATCCGTTCATGACCCTGCTAGTGGTGATGGTGGTGGTGGTGGTGGTGGTGGTGGTGGTGATAGCTTTTTACGAAATTGCAACAAAAACTTGGTTCACAAATAAGTGTCGAAACCAGTCAGCCTGATGGACGCAGATGTGTTACTACTACAACACTACACTGACGCTACTACTTACAACCGCTGTCTTTGGATACGACTAGAAAATGTTGCCACCTAACTAACCTATGAGACTAATGCATGATACACTATTCCGTCTCAGGTTATTGTATTCTTGTCGCTGATTACATGCAGTCACGTTGTCACAAGAAAAACAACGTTCTTCCCTCAACAAGCTTCGGTAATTTAACTATGAAATTCCTGCAAGAAAAATACGACAGGAAAGAAAACGTGTCATCAGTTAAATTAGTGAATGTCACACACTCTTTACGTCTACGAAGAACAGTAATGATGTACGTACACTAATGATGAAGAATGAAAAAATAATCTTGAATACATTGTTGCTTTTTTCACTTATTAAGATTAAGAATAGTTATGACCTTCTTCACCTCCTTTCTCTTCCTAGAAAGTTATTTCCTTAATTTTCCATTTCCTATAAAAGAAAAGCTTCCTCCCTCTCTCCCTCTCCTCCCTCAGAGCCAGCAGATCCCTCCCCTCCCTCCTCCCTCAATAATATATCTCCATCTCTCCCCAAGCTATGTATTTCCCTCCTCCTCCCCAACAATCTCCCCCTCCTCTCCTCCCTTCCATCCACCTCCTCTCTAAGCATTTCCTTTCTCCTCCCCTTCCCCAACACAAGCATTTATCCCCTCCACCTCCACCTCTTCTTAATTCTCTTTCTCCTTTCTTACCTCGGCAAGTATTCATGATATTCCTCCTTTTTCCTCCTTTCTCTACAAGACACTTTCCCCTTACTCTCACACCAGACAACTTTACTACTCAGAAGACCGATGGAGTAACACTTTGGGAATGTAACACAAGATCCCAAGGGAATGGTTAGAAGCACATACTACTAGCCATGGATTTGTAGATTTTTCTGGTTCTATAAAATGTCAATTAGTATGGAAATTAGTATAGAAAACACGCTTTCTATTGACACACACACACACACACACACACACACACACACACACACACACACACACACACACACACACACACACATACATATCTATTGCATTACATAACTTTCATCGGTATTGTTAATTATACATGAATCGTCAAAAAAAAAAAAAAAAACTAAATCAATGTGTCTAGAAATTGAGACATCACATTCCACGTTTTTTTTTTCGTGTTGTTGTAACCTAGATAGATATTGTGGTTTGAGGCCTCCTAGCACTGGGTTGAGGAGAGAGACAGAGATGAGCAGTGAGGCAAAGCGCTGGTAAATAAGGCTCCAACAATAATTTCCTACATCCAGTATAACAATTAGTCCTCTAATCCTTTTCCTCTACAGCAACCATAAACCATACATCACTAAGGACCATTTACCTCCTTTCCATTACAGTAAACCACCTTAACACGACCTCCATCCTTCCCTTTACCTTCTCTCATTCACTCTTAATAGGCTGACCACCCACCCTCAGCCTGCCCCACCAAGCAAAGCCTCACACTATGCCTTATCCTCCCCACAAACATTCCTCTCACAGCCTCACCCGCGCGGCCAGATCGTGTTCCCAATTTCTCGAGGTGGAGGTGGCGGTGGTGGTTCATACCTGGCATGCCTTACGTTCCTCACCTCTGCCTCGGCGAAAAACTGCCTCGCCCATTACGTCTCACAACACTGGACCATTTGGCGAGACTCTACTTAGTAACGCCCCCAGTGTGTGTGTGTGTGTGTGTGTGTGTGTGTGTGTGTGTGTGTGTGTGTGTGTGTGTGTGTGTGTGTGTGGAGCCAGTGAAGTAGTGCCACGCCTTAGGTTGTTGAGTCATAAAAATTTGATAGTTGCAAGGGATAGTGTTGTTACTACTGATGATACTATTACTACTACTACTACTACTACTAGTATTTTTACTACCAATAATATCAATAGCAATATCATAACTACTACTATATAATCACACTCACCGGTAGTTACTATACAGCTTTACTTAATCAAAAACCCCAACT
>JAXIVD010005198.1:0-5000 GCA_036785275.1 Cancer borealis | reverse complement strand
AGTGGATAGTGACTTGCGGCAGCCCGTCTGGTGCATGAACCTGCTAACTCAGGCTCCCTAGCCATGCTCGGGGCCAATTATATTTTCCCACTCCCTCGATGATCGCCTCTCACGCCGCCGCCGCCACACCTTCCCTTCCCCAGGCCCACCATCCCCCACCCACACCCCCTGAGGCCCAATTCTACTAAGCATCCCCCTACACACACACACACACACACACACTCACACACACACACACACACACACACACACACACACACACACACACATACACACACACACACACACACACACACACACACACACACACACACACACACACACACACACACACACACACACACACACACACCTCTGTATATAGTAACGTTTTCATAATTGAGGCGTAAACTTGAAATTCAAAACTCGAAACACACTCATAATACCACCCCATCAAAATACGCGTAAAAACCACAAAAGAAATACAAAACCGAATTCTTTATGAGTGTGAGGTGGACAACATGGGTGGACGGGACGGACCATCTGTCACGTGGAGGCTAACAGGACCGTATCACCCCAAGGAACAGGTGCCTCGTTTATATTGTCCGAACCGTTTAGTGTCTCTTCCTTCTTCCCCGTGTGACTCTCTGTAATGATCGGTTGGCGTACGGGCGGGCGGCTCCTTGGCATCTGGGCGTGTGATAAAGTACCCAAGATGATGATATGTGTCTCAGGTAGCGAGAAATGGGCGTCGGACTCAGCAATGATGGGCGTGACGCAGGAATGATGGGTGTGTAAGTCAAGAATACGGGCGTGAGAGTCAGAGATAGCGGGCATGAGAGCCAGAGGTGGGCGTGTGACTGAAGGGGTGGGCGTGTGAGTGTGAGTGAGGCAGTGATGATGGGTGGGAGAGCGCAAGAAGGAAGTCATCTGAAACACATGGTAAAAATGCCCACTCTACCCGGGCTGGTGATTGCACTCTTAACAGGCACCACATGTAGGCAGGGTGAGGCAACTCCAAGCAAGTTTTCATTCACTGCTGCCCTGTGCCTATACACCCTAGGACCCCAGCCACCCGCCACCCGCCACCCGTCACCCGCTCCGCCAGTCCTGCTCGAGGCGCGGGAAGTGTGGCCCAGCTAGGGAGGATGTGGGAGTGGGTGAGGCTCGCCGTTATCCCGACCCTGCCACCCACTACCACCCGTCCCCCAACCCCGCCTCACATCACCGCAAATTACCATCCATGAAACCCGAGACACCGTGATGACTCGATTATGTAATTACCATGGCAACTGTGTGACTAGTGCGGCTTGTTGTCCCGGAAATAATGGTGATGTTACTGTCAATGACTTATTTGATGGGGTTCGTGGTGGGATGTTTTGTGTTACTCTCTATTATTTATATATATATATATATGAAGAACATCAAACACTTTACTAATAATAAGTTACACAAGGAAAACAAGTGAAGGTAAGGAACAATAAACAAAAGATAACAAACGAGTCACTGATAGCAACACAAACGTTATCAATTACTATCACAAGTTATAAAGCAGATCCTAGTTTGTTTTTTTAGTTTCTCCTGAAAAAAAAAACTACACTAACTTATTATGTTTGTCGTATATATATAATGTGATTAAATACCTTTCAAAATATCTTCACCTGGTTTATCATTGGCATATCTATGTTATTCATTCTTACTAGAAGGATAGGGGGATACTTTATGCCTGGTAGTATGTAGGCTATGATGAAATGCAAGTTAATGTTGGTAAAAAGTTCTCTGAAGCTCTGTAGCCCTTTCAGTGGAGTCTGCCTTTCCATTCGTTTTCTGTGCTGCAATCTCGAGTTTTCCTACAGTCACCCCAAAATATTATGATTTCTTTGCATACTGTGTGCTCACCACTAACTATTTCATTTAATTTTTCCTCCGGCAGCCAGAGGGAGAATGGGTAATGTGTTGCTGTTTTTTTTTATTTTCTCATATTTTTATCGTTTCAAATGTTATTAAGTTATTTAGTTCGCCAGGTTTATTATACAAGTTATCATCATTTGCATCATGGCTACATATAACAGTATAACGTAGGTTAACCTTGATTGGTACAATGAGGTTTTCGGTCATGCTGAACATGAATCTGACCTTATTTTCCTGATCAATATAATATCAAACTGTATTTCACCCTTGCTTGCCTAAGTTGCACCAAATAAAGTTAATTAGATTTTTCAATTATCTCTTTTTTTTTTTTTCTCTCTCTTCTAATAAAAAGAGCAATTAACTTCACGCATCCTAAATGGACATAAGAATGTTATGTAGTATTCACCAGAAGAAAAGAAAATTGAACCGTCTAAAGAACACTGTTGACGTTCTTGCAAAGGGATACACAATCTGCGACAAATGCATGTCTTGTTCTTGGCAAACTAGGAAAAATGACCATGTTCTTGCAAGTCATTAATGATTCACTACCAGTCATACAAGAGGTGATGTACAGCTCCTTTCCTTCACCTTCACCTTACAAGTGCTGTAACGCCAGTCAGGTCGAGGCACTCAATTATTGAAAAGAAATAAAAACTTACATATTTCACCGTTGCCTCGGGGTCCAGCGGGTGACTTCGACTGTAAGTAGATCAGAAATGCGTCGTAAGAATCATGCACAGGGTATACTTTACATTCACGTGGAGGTAAGGTAAGGTAAGGTAAGGCAAAGTAAGCGTTGCTGCTATATAGTCTATAGTACTGAATGTTTCACGTGTGTGCTGCAGTAAGGGACGCAACTCTATGACGAACGTATCACAACCACACTCAAACCAAAGATGAATTGGTCCGTAAAAGCGAGATTGAACGAAGAGTGATGCAATGGAAACGCCTTTACTGTATACGGTTGGGTTGTAGACGGTCGTAGAAACAGTATGGTCGTCTTTACCAGGAATTACTATAGTGTTCTTACAAGTTAGCGGTATAAACTACAGGAACGATAGATGCTCCTACGGGCTAACCATAAAGTCAGAATAGCCGCCGCCTCCTCCTCCTCCTCCTCCGAGGTGCGTGTTGGGGTGGGGGGGAGGGGAGAGTGTCGTGTCGAGCGGTGATTTTTGGTGCTTAATCGATTACGCCCTACTAGTTTTGGTGTGTGTGTGTGTGTGTGTGTGTGTGTGTGTGTGTGTGTGTGTGTGTGTGTGTGTGTGTGTGTGTGTGTGTGTGTGTGTGTGTGTGAATGATGATGATGAAGATGAAGATATAATTCATTTGGATGGGTTATGTGAGTTATCTAAAATCATATGAATTATTTAAAATAAAATAAAAAATTAAATAAAAAAATTTTCAGGTGGGACCTAAACTATTTAGTGGAAATTTTGACACCAACGAATCTCATGAAAATTGGTAATGATATAGAGGAAAATGTAAGTACGTACAATATAAGTTTTATACCCCATGATTGAAAACCTATTTTGAAACAGCTAGGTGTAAATTAAATAGTAATCATAAAACAGAGTCCAGATTAATTTTTGCCATGCCCGAAAACCCGTGTCTATCAATTTTCATGAGATTCGTTGGTGTCAAAAACTTCACGTAATTTTCTAGTACCACCTAAAAGAGAGAGAGAGAGAGAGAGAGAGAGAGAGAGAGAGAGAGAGAGAGAGAGAGAGAGAGAGAGAGAGAGAGAGAGAGAGAGAGAGAGAGAGAGAGAGAGAGAGAGAGAGAGAGAGAGAGAGAGAGAGAGAGAGAGAGAGAGAGAGAGAGAGAGAGAGAGAGAGAGAGAGAGAGAGAGAGAGAGAGAGAGAGAGATTAATGTGGTGAGGTAATCCTGATATATGGAGGGTGTGGGAGGATAGCAAGCCGTCCGTCCTGGTGTGTGGGGAGAGTGGACACAGGTTGTCAAGTCATGTGGGGTGGTGATGGTGATGGTGATGGTGATGGTGATGGTGATGGTGATGGTGATAGTGATGTGATGGTGATGGTGGTGAGCAAAAGTTGTCATTGGCACAGCAAGTAGTTTTTTTTTATAGTAATAGTATTAGTAGTAGTGATGATAATAATAACAACAACAATAATAATAATGATAATAATAATAATGATAATAATAATAAAAGACATAATCAACACACAAAAGCTGCCCCCACACGGTCCTATAGAATGGCGGGATGGCTGGCCTTCCGTTTCTACTAGATTAAGAAGTTACAGGATCCTCGAATTGGGACGACATCTATTTATACAAGGTGAACATAGTCTTTTATTGTTTAAGTAACACCCAAATAGTCTTCACGTGAAGGGGATTCGAGTGCCAGACATTAGTTTCCAAGTGGGGAGTGTGATCCACTCCGCCACCGATATATTGATGCATAAAGGAAATGTAATACTGCAAGCGACACTTTCAAGTTAATTCACTGGACGTCTTATGATATTAACATTCATAATGACTCCTCCTCCTCCTCCTCCTCCTCCTCCTCCTATCCTAATTCCTCTTCCACGTACAGCAATATCGCCGCCGCTGCCGCCATCTGTCGGCCTAAAATGACACTTTGATGAGTTGGAACCAATCGCTTCATCGCTCTTTGATGACGTCACGCCCCGCCGCTGATTGCATGCCCCTCACGCCCCTCATGCCGCACGCCCACGACAAAGATGCGTCTAATGCGCCTCATGGATTACTCGTTTTACGCCACACTTTCCAACATTTGCAGATATATCTTAAAAAGGATGAAATTTGGGTGAATACTGAGATGTGTGTGATGGGAGAGGGCGTGCGGCGGTGCGGGGTGAGGCGAGGCGCACGTGCGGTGTGATGGCTGTTTGGAAGCCTCTCTGGCGCCGGGGATTTATGGGCGAGAAGGATTTAATCTACTTTAAACACACCTTGGCTCGAGGGTCTCTTTCACCGCACGCTGATGTTCATTTGTCATTGGTGACGTCACAACGCGGCTGACAAATTGGCGGCGGGTTTATCGGGCGACAAAAGTGGCGTCATTGTAGCTGACAAATGACTGCCAGCTGACGGCCCGCCGCGCCCCTGCCTGACCGCACGACAC
>JAXIVD010005197.1:7500-30583 GCA_036785275.1 Cancer borealis | reverse complement strand
TAGCTAGTAGCTAGCTACTAGCTAGCTAGCTAGCTAGCTAGCTACGTAGCTAGCTACGTAGTAGCTAGTAGTCATATATATATATATATATATATATATATATATATATATATATATATATATATATATATATATATATATATATATACCATATAGTTATATACATATATATATATATATATATATATATATATATATATATATATATATATATATATATATATATCATATAGTGTTATATATATATATATATATATATATATATATATATATATATATATATATATATATATATATATATAAATATATATACATATATATATATATATATATATATATATATATATATATATATATATATATATAAAATATATCATATAGTTATATATATATATATATATATATATATATATATATATATATATATATATATATATATATATATATATATATATCATATAGTGTTATATATATATATATATATATATATATATATATATATATATATATATATATATATGTATATATATATATATATATATATATATATATATATATATATATATAATATATATATATATATATATATATATATATATATATATATATATATATATATATATATATATATACATATATATATACATATATATATATATATATATATATATATATATATATATATATATATATATATATATAAATATTTCATATAGTTATATATATATATATATATATATATATATATATATATATATATATTATATATATATCATATAGTGTTATATATATATATATATATATATATATATATATATATATATATATATATATATATATATATATATATATATATACATAATATATATATATATATATATATATATATATATATATATATATATATATATATATATATATATATATATATATATATAGTGTTATATATATATATATATATATATATATATATATATATATATATATATATATATATATATATATATATATAAAATACATACACAACACTATATGATATATATATATATATATATATATATATATATATATATATATATATATATATATATATATATATATATATATATATATATGACGTTAGTGGAGGCCCTGGAATGACTTTAGGGCCTCATGCAAAAAAGGAACCAAAATAGTCAGGCAATCTAATGTTTCAATAAAAAAATAAAAATAGAGGTAAAAGTGCAGAATAAGGCCTTCTGCCCTTTCTTTTTACTCTCCTTTCCTACATATATATATATATATATATATATATATATATATATATATATATATATATATATATATATATATATATATATATATACATAGTATACATAGTGTACTCAACACATCTGAACCAAACCTAACTTACCTAATCATAACATAACCGTAACCTAACCTAACTTAGCCAACCTAACATAACATAACCTAGCTTCAAAGACGTTTTGCGAGGTTAATATTGATTTACCCCGCCTGAAACTGTAAGAACATAAGAAAATAAGGAAGCTACAAAAGGCCTTGAGGCCTGCACTAAGTAGTTCCTGTTAATCCTAACCCCCTTATTAACTACACCCACCTCTCATCAGCATTCTCTTAAAACTCCCTATTGTCTGTGCACTAACTACATGCTGACTTAGTCTGTTCCAATCATCTACCACCCTATTTGTAAACCAATTTCTGCCTATTTCTTTATTAAATCTACATCATTCTAGTTTGTAACCGTTATTTCTTGTTCTATCCTGACTACTGATCGCAAGAACTTTTCCTACATCCCCCTTATTAAAACCTTCACAGATGGGTTGAGTACACTATGTAGAGTATGTAGGGAAGGAGAGAAAAATAAAGGGCAGAAGGCCTCATTCTGCACTTTTACCAAAAAAGTTTATGGGAATCAGAAGAGCCAATGATTGCCTTCCATAACTCGACATCCTTATCCAAGACATTTTGCCGAATTTTTCAAGGTTTTGAGAAATTACAATGTGTTAATATTGATTATGAAGATACAAGGAACTATATAGTCCAGTAATTTAATTACTATTTGCTTGTGTAAGTCATAACTGTCAAAGTGAATATTGTAGCAGAGAAGTTTGCATCAAACACGGCAAGATTTATCACATTTGTGACTTTTAATAGTCAATAGTATATGTTCACTGCACTTCTGATGATACATATAGATATATGCATTACTTAAATTTGTTTTATTTGCATGGAGATCTCACATAAGATAAATTGTGCGTAAAATTATGAAGACAACTCGTCATTACGATTTCCTGCAAATTTTGGCGCGCTCATGATCTAACCCAGTTTTCTAGCATTTCATACAATGATTGGCCGTGAAAATCTCTACACCTTACCGGTGACATGATATTTCTCCATCCTCACTTCTCCTGGTGCAGCCATAGGCCGAACAAGCCGGCATAACAACATAGTATTGAGGTGGGTGAGTGTCGGGGCTCTAGTCAGCAGAGCAATGTTTTGGGTTGACTTGCATAGGTGGGCGGAGCTTATAGCGGCTTCACTCGTGTGACGTCATGGCCTCTCCTCTTATACTTCCTCCAAGTGAGAAAGTGGTGAAGATTTCGGATCCGCGTCCCGGAGGTGGTGTCTCCTGGCGGCCGTCTGTGTACTAAATTCAGGCCGTGATCACATCGCTCCCATAAGTTGCCTTCCCGCTAGCCCCGTGGCTCCCAAACTTATAAAAAAAAAAAAAAATAAATAAAAAATATAATTATTACTCTACGAAAACCCTTAACGCAGAACTGTACTACTGTAGCGGCAATCCTTCCTATCCTCATGTGTCATTCTCTCCACTTTCATATCTCTCTCTCTCTCTCTCTCTCTCTCTCTCTCTCTCTCTCTCTCTCTCTCTCTCTCAATCTCTCTCTCTCTCTCTCTCTCTCTCTCTCTCTCTCTCTCTCTCTCTCTCTCTCTCTCTCTCTCTCTCTCTCTCTCTCTCTCTCTCTCTCTCTCTGAAAAATTCATTAACAAGCCGGAAGAGAGATTACCTGTCATAATTATAGTCATTATTATTATTATTATTATTATTATTATTATTATTATTCCTATGATCATTATTTTAAAAGGAGACGTTGATTATGATGCATGCAAGAGAGTGGGGGGAGGAGGAGGAGGAGGAGGAGGAGGAGGAGGAGGAGGAGGAGGAGGAGGAGGAGGAGGAAATTAAAAAAAAGGTGTCTATTGTATCACGTCACCTTTGAAAAAAAAAAAAAAAAAAAAAAAGAATATTGATGAAAATATCCATAAAACAAAAGAGCGAGTGATAGAAAAAAATATATAAAAGAAAAAGCAAATAATGGAAGTGAGAGAGAAAGCAAAAAAAAAAAAAAAAAAAAAAAGGACAAGCACAAGCAACAGGTGTATCAAAATATTCCTTTATACCTGTGAAGAGAGATGAAAAGTAAAGGAATGGAGGAAGAGGGAGGGAGGGAGGGAGGGAGGGGAGTGGGGAGGAGGAGGAGGAGGAGGAGGAGGAGGAGGAGGAGGAGGAGGAGGGAGGAGGGGGAGGTGGAAGAGGAGGAGGAGGAGGAGGAGGATGTTTGTGATATAAAAATATGTAATAAGAAAATACAGATGAGTCGCTCCATAAAATATCTAGGTGTACATATTGACGATCGATTAACTTGGTCAGTTCACATATTTCACATAAATAATAAACTTGCTAAAACATTAGGCATTCTACACAAAATTAAACATTTGTTAAACTCTGATAATCTTTTAACACTGTATTAAACACTGTTCTATCCATACCTCAACTACTGCAATGTTGTCTGGGGCATGGCTAATAAAACAACACAAAAGTCATTAGTATTGCTACAGAAAAGACTTGTGCGTATTATTGGTCAAACAAGCAGATATGAACACATCTCACCTGTATTTAAAAACTTTAATATATTAAAAATACTTGACATATATAAACTAGAATGTCTCAAATACATACACGGCCAGTTACACATAAACGATATCCAACAGCTAATTACAGGTCACCAAACACACACGATAAACACCAGAAACAGACACAATCTCAGACCTCCTTTTCCCAGCTTGGAAGCTCAGAAGAGATTCGTTTCATGTTATGGTTGTATAGCATATAATGAACTACCAACAAACCTTAAAAACATAAATAATAAAGATTCATTTAAAATCCACACTAAAAGACACCTCGTTAGTATGTATTAGTATGTACATAGTCTATGGTATGTATTAAGATCGACTGTATCATGTTTACCGTTTCAATTATACTTTTTATGCTTCATAACACAATTGTTTGACCACACCATGTTAAACTTATTAATTTATTGTTTACTATTGTTTATTAATGTTTATTATTGTTTATTATTATTGGGTAAGATGCACTTTGGACGTCTGAATAATGTCATAGAGATGTTTAATTGTAAATAATTGTTGTAAATTATTTTATGTCAACCAACTAGCTACACGAGCACTCCTGAGCATCAGCTCTTACGTGTGTGTGTGTGTGTGTGTGTGTGTGTGTGTGTGTGTGTGTGTGTGTGTGTGTGTGTGTGTGTGTGTGTGTGTAAGATGCAAAGTCAACTTGGCTGTCTGCAATGCGCTCTATGCACACACACACACACACACACACACACACACACACACACACACACACACACACACACACACACACACACACGCACACAGTGAACTGCTGCTATGAGGAGAAAGAGGAAAGAAGAGGAGGAAAATGAGGAGAAAGAGGAGGAGGAGGAGGAGGAGGAGGAAGATCGACTTTTTAGCACAATAAATACTGCCTCACTCCTATACTTAACTCATAACGAAGAATATTATTTGTATATTCAACCACAAACTAAAAAAAATGTTTGGAGAAAATATGTCTTAATTGTACTAATGGTCAGCCTTTAGCTTGTGATTTTTTCTTCCGTGTTAGTAATGGTGCGTTACTAAGTCTTTAAACTCTATATTCTTTTTATTAATCTTCATTCGCTTTCATACTTTTTAAATATGCTTTTTAAATATTTTTTTTTCTCAATTCCTCGTTCACATTCTTCACTTCATTTTATTTCTCTCTTCCTTCACTCCGACATTTTTATCTTATTTTTTTATACTTTTTATTTATTTAAGAGCGATGATATTTCTCGTAGTTTTCATTTTCTTTTCTTTATACATATATTTTTTCTCTCGTTTATCGGTACCTCTCAAATTTCTACTTCCATCCTTTCAACCTTTTCTTTCTTTCTTTCTTCCTTTGCTTTCTTTCATATTTCAGTAAGGCAATGCAGTTTCAACAACCACTTTTTTTCTTTTTAAATTCTTCTCTTTTTCATGTTCCTCCCTCTCTCTCCTTCCCTCCCTCATTTTACTTGCATTCTTTACACTCTCTTCATTCGCTCCTGCATGCATTTTTCTAGCTATTCTTTCCATCCTCACTTTTAAGCTATGTCCCCTTCTTGCACTGGAGCCTCTCACGAGCCTCTCATTAACTCACTACCTCCTCCTCCTACCCTCCCTCTTCAAATAAACCCCCCTTTTCCTCTTCCTCTGGTCCCTCCTACCCTCCCTTTTCCTCTTCCTCTTCCTCCTCGTACTCTTTTTCCACCCCTTCCGTGCTCATAGTAAGCCGCGGGATCCCACTTCCTCGAGGCGTCTCTACAGCCAGCCAGTCAGTCATTCAGTTTATTTAGACTGAGTTAAAACCGTCTTCTTTGTCAGTCAGTCAGTCAGTTCCTAGTCCCTGCTATCCGCCCGTCCCTCCTGCCTGCATTGTCAGAGCGGGTCTCGTTTTGCGAATCCCCTGACAAGTCTCATAACTAGTTCGTTGAGTGACTGGTAAATGTCACTCGGGTACATGAGACAGCGTGGCTTGGGTTAGTTTGCCTTGCCTTGCCTTGCCTTGCCTTGCCTTGCCTTGCCTTGGCTTGACTTGGCTTGGCTTGCCTTGGGTTGGCTTGAAAGGATGGTAGCAATGTGCGATTCGTTTTTCTCTGAGTCATAAGATGGATAAACTTTGCCCTTCCTCCTCCTCCTTCTCCTCCTCCTCTGTGATTCTCGTCAGTTCAAGTTCAAGTGTGGGTGTACACACACACACACTCTCTCTCTCTCTCTCTCTCTCTCTCTCTCTCTCTCTCTCTCTCTCTCTCTCTCTCTCTCTCTCTCTCTCAGCGAGATAATGGTGCTGGGTGTATACTGCTTACATTTTTGGGGGTAAATATTGCATGTATTCGTTTATTTGACTTTATTTACTCTCGTCATGGTGTGTGTGTGTGTGTGTGTGTGTGTGTGTGTGGTGTGTTGTGTGTGTGTGTGTGTGTGTGTGTGTGTGTGTGTGTTTGATGTTTGGAAATGAGGAAAACGAAACACACACACACACACACACACACACACACACACACACACACACACACACACATACACACACACACACACACACACACACACACACACACACACACACACACACACACACACACCACACACCCTCCCCGTGGCTTTGTCTTGACGTCACCAGTGAATCATAGCACCACCCACTACACACGCATCCGAATCCATCCTTTTGGTCCTGACTTCATCTTCCTGGCCTCTGTTCCCGCCAAAACCTTATAATATTACTATCTTCCTGCGCTTTCCACCTAAACCTTATATATAATACTAATGCCTTCTCCCTTCCTTCCTTCCTTCTTTATACAAGACTAATATAAGTAAATTTAACATTATTCTAACCTCAGAGGCGCTGGTAAGTGATAATAGAGTTTGACATTGTAGTTTTTCTTGATTTATTAATTCATAGCTATAGTGACGCAGCTTCAAGAATAAATATTAATGTTTTCTAACTAGCTACTCCAGTCTAGTCCACCGCCAGCTGCTGCAGTTGTACATAGGTCGTTCTTAAACTGAGATGTTGAGGAGGATATAGGCTAAACCTGCTGCTACAGCCTGTAACTTAAGCCAGTCAGTTGCCTGTCTGCTTGCCTAACTCTCTCTCTCTCTCTCTCTCTCTCTCTCTCTCTCTCTCTCTCTCTCTCTCTCTCTCTCTCTCTCTCTCATCTCTCTCTCTCTCTCTATGCCGCACATCCTTACTGCTTGCTACCTTCAGCCCATTACCCCTTAGCCCGTTAGCTTTTCAGTCCGTCCGCCCACCAAATCTCTCTCTCTCTCTCTCTCTCTCTCTCTCTCTCTCTCTCTCTCTCTCTCTCTCTCTCTCTCTCTCTCTCTCTCTCTCTCTCTCTCTCTCAAAAACGTCACGCAACAATCTTAATTACACAGATAATAATAACAATAATAATACTGATAATAATAATAATAATAATAATAATAATGATAATGATGATGATAATGATGATGGAGGAAACAGAACGGTGTAATTTTCTTAACTTCATTCTTTTTTCTCATCTTTCTTTCTTTCTCTCTCTGACAATTCCTTTTACTTAGCTCATAATTAGTTAAAATGTCATATAATGGGTGGTGAAAATGTGTTCCGTCGCCTTGCCCTTCCTACCCTTCTTCTTTCCTTCCTTCCCTCCTTCCTTCCTTCCTTACCCCTTTATCTCCCTCCTTTCTTCCTTCCTTCAGCTGAACACGCGGAGGGGGAATGTGTTGTGGTTGCCTACACATGATATTTACTAAGGTTGAAAAAAAAACAGTCAAGTTTCCAGTTCATAGAATTTGACTGCAAAGATAAATTCAAATGCTTATTTCATACATTTTCCCGCGTTTGGTGGCAATGGTGGTGGTGTGTAGCAAGAATTGTATATATATATATATATATATATATATATATATATATATATATATATATATATATATATATATATATATATATGATGCTTTTCTTACACCCAGGATACTTGTGGTGGTGTTGTTGTCTAAGAAAATACAATTTCTCTCCTATGTGGAAATATTACTAACACCATTGAGGTATTTGAGGCGGATTTCTGTGACGTAATAGAAAGCGTGCTGACCCTAGCTGACCTAAGACTTCTTAAGGGCACGTGTGGAGGTCACAGGCGAAGCGGATGTACTGTATGACCCCTTTTCACATGGTGCGGCCGATGCCCGCCTCCGCAAATATTCGCTGGCCCGCTTTTACTAATTACTAATTACTTACGTGGTCCGCGCGGGCGAAATGCAGAGCGAGCGACCCTTGGCTAGTTCGCCGGCCCGCCTCCACAAGTTTTTCTAAAAGCTACAGTGTTCAATGTGTGTCTTCACACGTTTGGTTTGGTTAGATTAAGTAAGGTAAGGTAAAGTATAGTTAGGTAATATTAGGCTAGGTTATCAAGGCACCACCACCACCACCACCACAGTGTCTTAGCTTGACTTGGGTGCGCCCCTATATACACCCAACGCGCAGCACACACACACACACACACACACACACACACACACACACACACACACACACACACACACACACACACACACACCCTCAGCACGCCAACGCAAACCCGGGCAATTAACTCCACCCAAGTAGTGCGTCACCCAGCGTCCAAGCCAAGCATTGCCGCCGCCTCGGTCAGTGTTTGTAGTGTTCCCACGGTCCCACCTGACGGCTGGCAGCCACAAGCAGAGCATCACGCCATTACGGCTTCCCCCTAACGTAGGAAAGTATGCAATTACCCAAGAATACATTTTCCAATTATGTAATTACTGAACGAGTAAGGCAATGCTTCGGCTGGGGAAGGGCGAGAGAGAGAGAGAGAGAGAGAGAGAGAGAGAGAGAGAGAGAGAGAGAGAGAGAGAGAGAGAGAGAGAGAGAGAGAGAGAGAGAGAGAGAGAGAGAGAGAGTAGGACTGGAAATTCCACTCCTATGTCGTCTCCTCATCGTCCATCCTCAGCCACAATGACTGTCCTCAAGATATCCTACTCACCTTACACATCCTACTTCCCCTTTATCCTTCCCTCCTACTGTCTTCCACCTCCTCCCACCTCCCCCTTCCTTAGCGTCCCCTCCCTCAACATTAGGAAACTTTAATACCCTCCCACAAATATCCATAAAATGATAACAAAAAAAGTGGAAAAACATGATATGGAGGAAAGTAAGGTTAGTAATACGTGTTCATATTTATAGAATGTTTTTTTAAATAGTATCCACGTTAATCCAATCTTTTAGGGAACCAAATTTGTTCGGTGGAGTCTGAACGAGACTCATCACTCAGAGTTGTTTCGACATAAACGTTTCGATCCCTGAGCGATGGTCGGGCAGGGGAGGCGAACTGATTAGGGAGGACGGGGGGGCAGGAAGCCCTTGAGAACAGGATCACGGAAGGAAAGGGAGGAGGTGGAAAGTGACGCGTCGGTGGCCGGCAGTGGAGGTGTGAGGTGGTCCGCAGAAAGGATGAGGGGGAAGGGTGGGCGAGTGCTGTGAAGTGGAAGGAAGGGGAGCGAGGTGTTGTGGAAGAGGCAACATGATCTACTTTCAACACTTGACTCCCTGCTAAGGTTACATGGAAGGCAGGCAGTCCTTCGCGCCAGACTCCCTCCCTCCCTTCACCTCCATTCGCATCCTGTGTGGAACTAACACGCCACCAGCCTCCCGATGACACCCTCTCGTCCCGTCCAGTCCCCACCAACACCATCATGTGCATTAATTATTGTAACCTTCCTGCAACAGTTCCTCCGCCCATTTAACATCACTGCTGCCGTCCACCCTAAGCCCCCTGCCGCCCCTGCTCCGCTCTGCTCCTTCATCAAGATATATCATTGTAATAAAACTCAGAGGCTCAGCTTAATGATTCCCCGTATTGAGTTACAGGTGACTGCACCTGTCCCGTGTGTTGGGCAGACAAACTCCTCAGCAAGCGGGCACCTCACACTCCCTGGCCGTCACTCCTGCTGGCACTCACCCCATCACGCAGCCCCGCCGCCTTCACACACACACACGCATGCACATACACGCATGCACGCACACGCGCACACACACACACACACACACACACACACACACACACACACACACACACACACACACACACACACACGCAACACACACACACACACACACACATACGCACATACGCACACACACCATCTTGTGCCAACTCCCACAACTACACACACAACTTCCACTCCCGTCGCACCAACTTGCACAATAATACACTCGCCTCATCTCACCGCTGATTCCCACATTCATTACGTAGAATTTTCTAGTGGTCTGAGTTTCCCGAGCAGAGTCAGTGGCGTGTGAGGAGCAGCCGGCGACCACGACGACGCCCGCCACCGCCCACACCACCAACCGGGCACACATGGGTGGTCCGCGCCGGTGCTTAACTCCTGCTTCCAATAAAATCCAAAATTCATCAAGACGGAGACAAGACTATCAGGAGGAGTAAGTGCCATGTGCTTCCTTTAACCCTTTGTCAAGCCGGCGTGGGTGAGGACGCCAGAAAGTGCCGCCGCCGCCAAGTGTTTGAAGTGAAGCCCCGCCGCCACCTGGTGTGGAAGGGATATGAAGGGTGGTGAGGGAAGAGTCCATCATCGCACGGCACTTAGGCTCAAGGAGGGGCAGCATTACCGGCTTGGGAAGAAGCATTAAGCTCCTCTTCCTCCAGATTACACACCCACATGTAGATGCACAGACCCTCGCGTAATATAAAACTTTTAATGAACCTGTTCCTCTGAATGACGAGGGGGGAGTGTGGGACTTGACGCAGGCTCCGCCACGTGAGGCTCAATGCTACGCTCGATTTATGGGAGGAGAGAAATTTCCCTTCCATTGCCAAGGTGAATAATAGACCATGTAATTTCACACCCCATCCCCCGCCACTCTTCTTCCCTCAGCCATCAGCCCGAGTCCCGGCCTCACTGCCTCATACTGCCTCACTCTATTTACCTTCCTCCTACATTAACCGTATCACTCAACAACTCTCCGTTACTCTTCAGTGTACATACATTACTTCCCTTCCCACCAGTCCTCTCCCCTTCATCTCCTCGAACTAAAAAAAAAAAGACTTTAACCCTTAACATCCGGTGATCGTACCCGTACGATCATAGTGCCGCGTCTGGTGAGACGGTGATCGTTCCGATAATCATGAATTTTCCCGCCGCGTTTTCGTTTTGTGGCGCATTTTTTTCAAGTTGTGAAGGCGAGTATACTGCAACTCTCTCCACTAGCTCAGCTGCCACTGTGGTTATTTCAAATACGTCTTATTTAGCTTTTTTTTCCTTCATGGAGGCAACATCTGGCAACTCCCGAGACACGGCGGGTGAAACTCACCCTCCGGGTGAAAGAGGCAGCATGGATACCCATATGCATGTGTCATATGACAGTGATTATAGAGATTACTGATGAGAGTAAGGACAGTGATTATTTCGATACTGAAGACATTGAAGACAGCAGTAGGGATGAAAATACTGATGAAGACACGGAGCTCTACAGTGCTCTACATTCGACGGAGGGCATCACACCAGTCGCAAGGTAGAGTATAACTTATATTGTACTAACAACAATAGTGTTACTTGTAAAATTCACGTGAATACTCATTTTACACAAATTGTGTCTGGGTGAGTGTGTAGGTGGTGGGGGAGGACAGCTGTGTGTGCCTACGGCCTACGCTATCTCCCCTTCCCTCCTTATCGCGGAGAGCGGAGAGGAGGAGTGTGTGTACACAACAACCCAGTCTCTCTCTCTCTCTCTCTCCGTCTCTCTCTCTCTCTCTCTCCTCTCTCCTCTCTCTCTCTCTCGTCTCTCTCTCTCTCTCTCTCTCTCTCTCTCTCTCTCTCTCTCTCTCTCTCCACGCACTACGCACACAGACACACATACACACACACTTCTAAGATAGTTTATATGTGATATCTTTTCTTCCAGAGTTTGCTGAGGCAACATCCTTCTTCGGTGCCTCGTCTGAGGTTACAGGACTTGTAAAAGGGCTGCCAGATTTATGTTTGTTTGTTTTTGTTCTCTTTTATTCATGTATCAGAGTAATGTAATTACAAGAAACATTTATCAATGATGTCTTTATTTTTAGTTGTAATAAAAAGCAGCCTAGGTGCCTAGGTACTGATGATTGTAAGGTACCAATGATGTCTTTATTTTTAGTTGTAATAAAAAGCAGCCTAGGTGCCTAGGTACTGATGACTGTAAGGTAACAATGATGTCTTTATTTTTAGTTGTAATAAAAAGCAGCCTAAGTGCCTAGGTACTGATGACTGTAAGGTACCAATGATGTCTTTATTTTTAGTTGTAATAAAAAGCAGCCTAAGTGCCTAGGTACTGATGACTGTAAGGTAACAATGATGTCTTTATTTTTAGTTGTAATAAAAAGCAGCCTAAGTACCTAGGTACTGATGACTGTAAGGTACCAATGATGTCTTTATTTTTAGTTGTAATAAAAAGCAGCCTAAGTGCCTAGGTACTGATGACTGTAAGGTAACAATGATGTCTTCATTTTTAGTTGTAATAAAAAGCAGCCTAAGTGCCTAGGTACTGATGACTGTAAGGTACCAATGATGTCTTTATTTTTAGTTGTAATAAAAAGCAGCCTAAGTGCCTAGGTACTGATGACTGTAAGGTACTACCATGGATGTCTTTTCATTTGTAATAAAACATAGACTTGGATTACTGAAATAATAAAGAAATAATTTAGACAACACGAGAAAATGCTGTGTGCAGGTACATGTGTCAGTGTGTGCGTGTGTATGTGTGTGCCTTTTGTGTGAAGCGTCTCTCTCTCTCTCTCTCTCTCTCTCTCTCTCTCTCTCTCTCTCTCTCTCTCTCTCTCTCTCTCTCTCTCTCTCTCTCTCTCTCTCTCTCTCTCTCATTGGAAGTACAATTATTTCATCCAAAAGAAATTCCCAAAACGAGAGAGAGAGAGACAGAGAGAGAGAGAGAGAGAGAGAGAGAGATTCACGGGCAGTGATATCGCACTGCGGGTCATTTCTGCACCACGGGCTACAGCGGGTTACAACGCGCTTTCGAAAAGAAATTTGTGATACACAATAACTTTACTTCCATAGGTCATAGTGCGCAGGATAGTACATCATTGCACTCAGAATAAAAAATATAAATTGGTTTTTATAGATAAAATTATCTTCTGGCGTTTCCTAATTTTCCAAAATTCACCCGGAGATGGAAACGGAAAATAATTTTGCCACCCGGAAGTTTAATACATTCCCATCACTATTACCACCACCACCACCACCACTACCATTACTATTACCACGGTGTACCCTTTCCACTACCACACTCCCTCCCTTTCTTCTTGCACCACACACAATTATCAAGTGCTCACGTGTCAGACTCTCACGCTAAATCCGTACACTCGCTTGCCCTTCCAACCCTCTCATACCTTCCTCGCCCCTCCTTCTGCCAAGCTTCGGGAGAGAAACGAGAAGCCATGCAGTGAAGGGTCTCATGGCTGGCACTGTCTGGCGCTGGCTAGCACGGTGCCTCTGTCGGGTTCATTCTAAGAGTGACGAACAGCGACAGAGGTAGAAGTGGCTGTATGTATGTTAGAGAAAGAGAGAGAGAGAGAGAGAGAGAGAGAGAAGAAAAAATAGAATGTGTGTGTGTGTGTGTGTGTAAGCGATCAATCAGTAATGAATCAGGTAGAGTTATAAATTCAACGTGTATGGGCGGTTAGGTTAGGTGGGGCGGGAATGAAAAAAAAAGTTACAGGCAAAACAAAAAAATAAACAAAAACACACAAGTCAGTAAGTAATGAAATAGATAATAATACCAATGAAGCCTCGAGGGAGAGTGAGTTATTCTGACGCGAACTTGGCTTTTGTAATGCATTATTATTTTCCACTTTCTGACCTTGATGAGGAATAGAACGATAAAAAGGTTGTGTGTGTGTGTGTGTGTGTGTGTGTGTGTGTGTGTGTGTGTGTGTGTGTGTGTGTGTGTGTGTGTGTGTGTGTGTGTGTGTGTGTGTGTGTGTGTAGCGTGCACCCTTGTGGTAAGGAAGGGCACCACAACACACGTCCTCGCACGCAATCACGCCTTTTCAACCTTCCCTCCTCCCTCCATCCCTCCTTTGCTTCCCTCTCTCCCTCCCTTATCATTCCTTAAACCAGATCCCTCCCTCCTTTCCTCCCTCCCTCCTTTCCTCCCTCCATCCTCCTCCCTGTCCATCACGCCTCTTTCTCCTTCCTTTATCTCTCTTATCTCTCCATCTTACGTGTTCTACCTCCCTCCTTCTCTCTACCTTCCCTCTCTTTACCTCTTCCCTCACGTCCTGCTCCTCACCGCCCCCAGCAAACAGGGCAGGTGAGCAAATACCTTATAATTATCAGACGTACAAGATATAATGACAAAGCTAAAACAGACTAGGAAAAAAAAAAAAGTAAATGGTGCTAGTTTACGAAATTGTAATAATGGAGAAAAATGGTGAAGGTGAGTCAGGGTTATAGAAGGAGAATGGGAGGTGAGTCTTTTTTGATGAGCTGTGAGTCACCTATTAGGGGGGGGGGTGAGGTGAGCCAGAAGGGTTGGTGTAAAGGTGAGGTATTTACGTGCACTGACTCACCGTCTCAGCACGACATGAGAGGCAGTGATGCAGAGGAGATTCACAGTGGTAAAAACAGTGAAGAAAACGACAGCACCAGCAGTAGTAACGACAAAACGACGACAATAATAGAAAGGATGACTATAATAATGACGAACAATGATAGCTGCAAACACGACGAAAACAACAATAAAACGACTAAAACAGCAAAACAACAACCACAGCTAAAACGACAATAGCAACACTAACAAAATAAAATACTGATAAACACTGAAAACACACACACACACACACACACATACACACACACACACACACACACACACACACACACACACACACACACACACACACACACACACACACACACACACACACACACATAAAAATAAAACAGCCACAATGAAGTGACTCTCCCCTCCCTGCCCTTCCCCCCTTGAGTCAGTGAGTGAGGGGCGGCGGCGTCGGGCAGCAGCGAGGCGTGGAGTAAGTAATGGTTGAGGTGAAGGCCTAGGGCGGAGGTGCCTCAGACCACACCTACGCCCCATTCATCCTCCTCTTGGCGGGTGGATGCTTCACTACCTTCCTTCACACCCATTCCTGCAGCATAACGGTGAGTGGCATGCAGCACGGGTGGAACAGTGGCAGGTGGAATACTAGCAGGATTGGAAGAGAAGTGTAAGTGGAACAGCGGTAGTGGAAGTGGAAGAAAAATAGTTTAAGTGGAATAATGGCAGTACAAGTGGAATATAGGCATGAGTGGAAGAGATATAATGCAAGTGGAAGAGGAACAGTACAGGTGGAACAGTGCAGAACATGTGACGGAATGAGTAATACAAACTTAGAAATGAGAGCAAGAAAGAAAGAAAGCAAGAGTAAAAGAGAGAAGGAGAGAGCGAGTACCACATAAAGAATAATAACATTTCTTCCTTCCCATTTGTACTTCACACAAATAAAACACTACCTTCTCCTCCTCCTCCCTTTCTTTCCTCCCTCCACCTACATCTGTTTCTCTCCCTGCATCCTTCGCCCTACACTTTCTTCCTCCCTCACTCCTTCCTAGCATGCCCCGCGGAGTAATCATTCACATTCCCCAAATACTCCGTGAAGCGACTTTAATCACCCAAATTGATGACACTAAGCTCCATGCAGTCCCGCAGCGGAATCTACATAATCACCACATCTAAGGAGCTGCGTAAATCAAGGCAAAGAAGATGGGATGCGTGCCCTGACCCTCGCCGACACGTGAGCGGTATGTAATTGTACAGGAGGAGGAGGAGGAGGAGGAGGAGGAGGAATACTTACAATGCGTTATGGTCCCCCTACGTTCACTACCTGTTTTTTGTGCCGTATAATTCAGAAAACGAGTATTAATTAATCTGCCTCTGTCTTGGTTTTATGAATGGATGACTGTTTTTAAGTTAGCGATGATGTTCTTTACTGAGTGTCTTTTTTTCTTCAATATTACGTTATAAACTATACTGTGAGTCCATGGTTTTGATATCTTATGATTTATTTTATGTACATTTGCGTTCTTAGGTTATTTCTATTGATATTTCTTACTAGTTCACCAGCTATTTTGTTTTTAAAAGCCAATAATTTTCTCCTATTTATCAATCATTCTATTTTCATTGCTTTTTTGATCCATCTAATTACTTGTGTGTCGTGTGAATGTCTGCATCAATAACTTCTAGAAACCATACTTATTACACTTGTTTAATTAATACTTATAATCCTGGTTTCATCTATGCCTTTCAACCCATTCCTCCTTCCTTCCTTCCTTCCTTCCTTCCTTCCTTCCTTCCTTCCCTCCTCCCTTCACACAACCAGAAGGGAAACACAAGTAGGTCTTCAGTACTTACAACGTCCACACACTAATCTGAGGCAGCCCTTAAAACACACACGTCTTTTATCCGTTGCGTCATTAACTTTCCACCTTTTACACTTGACGCATTTTATCCTAACATCGCTTAAATTTCCTACGGCTTAAAACCTTTGGGAATTTTCACCTTTTCGAACCTTTTAACACTGCTTAAACTTTACGTCTGCAGAATTCCGCTCACATAACTCTCTCTCTCTCTCTCTCTCTCTCTCTCTCTCTCTCTCTCTCTCTCTCTCTCTCTCTCTCTCTCTCTCTCTCTCTCTCTCTCTCTCTCTCTCTCTCTCTCTCTCTCTCTCTCTCTCTCTCTCTCTCTCTCTCTTCTCTCTCAGGCCACATCCTTGCCCCACACTGTCCTGGTATTGTTTTGTCATTCATACTCATGTTGTCAATTTCAAGTTTGATACCATTTTTTTAATCATAACATGACAAAACACATTTCCATTGTTATTTGATGTTCCACGGCCGCCTCGTCATGTGGGATGAGTCTATCTATCAGACCACCGCCCACCACCCACCGTCCACTGCCTACCCATCATCCCCTTGGCACCTCCCCCCCTCCCCCCAGCCACGAGTAACTAAACAAAAAATACTTTTTTCGCAAACACGAAATCGACACGAATTAGATTTGTGTGAATAACTTCATTGCCAGCGATGCAAATGTAATAAGTTTGTTAAGTAATTTCCGGGCCTGGCAGGTGAGGTGAGGTCAGATCGGGTCAGGTCAGGCGAGGTCAATCCTTCACCCTGACCTGACCTGCCTGACACAGCAGCATGGACGCGGGAATGAAGAGTGCCTCGCAATTTTACTAATGTTTACTTTTAATAAATAGTAAGTTCTTGATGCGAGAACATACAATATATAAAAAAATATATATACCATGACAAACTGCATTGTGAAAAAAATATGAAATGAATAAATGAATATGTAAATAAAAATAAACAAGAGCATCATGAGGTCAGAGATTGCGATGCTAGTGACAAAATGGTGGTAGTAGTAGTAGTAGTTATAGTAGTAGTAGTAGTAGTAGTCTTTTCTTTCTTTCTTCCTTTATTTCACAATAGCGAGTGTCGCATTGCATATAGTGACAAAATAAAATAAATAAAGTGTTATTAAAGTGTGAACAACACTCTAAACGGTATGACAATGATTAAGATAAAAATACTAAAATATACAACGTAAGACATTAAGAAATATGAGAATTATTAAAATAGTTAAATTATGTACATGAAAAGAAAAAAAAAATCACTTAAAAAGTAGACTAAAATCCATAATATAAACAAGGAGGCCTTCTTCTTTCATGATTCTGTATGAAACGTATTCTTGATTTTATAATATCTAAACTTTCCTGAAAAACCTTTACATTATATTCATTTTTGAAATAATTAAAAAGATATAACATTGCAAGTCCATCCTTAATGTGAGGAACATTTAGCCTTAGAATAGGATGACATGACCTTAATAATCTTTTAAAATATCTGGCTTGTACAAAGGCTGCGTGATGCTTAAATAACAACTGGTCACACCGGGCTGCCGTGATATGGTTACTTGCAAATACAGGAACACCACAGATTCTTTTTAGTGCCTTACTGAATGCTATATCAAGTGTTTTAAATAGTTTTGAATTACAAACAGTGTGATGGTTCCATAAAGGAATCCCATAATCAGGAAGGCAAAATGACTTAAAAAGAAATAAAAGAGTTTGTTTATCAACAAATGCAAAGTCCCTAAAAATACTATTAGATGAAGCATACAAATTTTGAAGTCTAAAAGCAATATCTTCAGTGTCTTTGAAATTAAAAGTAACTTTGTGACCCAGATACTTTATAACCTTGACCACCTGTAACCTTTGCCTATTTAACTCAATGTTCTCAGTTAATTCATCCATCTTATTACTAAATATAACACACTTTGTTTTATCCTTATTAATTTTCAAAAAATGTTTATCAATACATGTAGTAAGTTTATCAAACAATATAATCATCTGAGCTTGTGTTTCTGCAAGTAACACCAAGTCATCAGCGTAAGCTATTATGTTACATCTTGAGAAGCCAAAACAACATCCAACATTAATATCTGATATTTCATCAATAATATCATTCAAATAAAGATTGAATAAGAAAGGAGATATAATGCCACCCTGTCTCACACCTTTTTCAATAAAACTAGAATTACTTGTGGAGTTCTTCCAATTAACATTAGCTTGCTGGTTTCTCAGGTAGTGCAAAATCAGTAATACAACATCCACAGGAATGGAGCTCCTTAACATTTTTTTGCAAAGTAAGAAATGATCAACTCTATCAAAAGCTTTACTCAAGTCAATAAAAGTTGCCAACCCCGATCTTTTTCGCTTTGAATATCTAAACATAACTTCTTTTAAAACAAAGCAAGTATCTGTGGTAGATGACCCCGCTCTAAAACCAAATTGTTTAAAATTCAAAACCAATTTTTCACTTAAAACATCTAAAACATGTAATTCAAAGATCTTGAGAAGGCATGATGACTGCATTACGGGTCTATAGTTTGAAGACTCTGTTACATTTTTCTTTGCATCCTTTAAAACAGGAGTAATAGTACCCTTTAACAAACTTATAGGTAGATAGCAATGAACAAAACACATATTATAGAAATGAGCAAGATTGCATAAAAATTGGTCAGAAGCATTTTTAAGAAATATTGAATGAATCTGATCATGACCCTGACCTGCATTAAGTCGAGATATAAGTTTTCTTAACGTTACATTGGATACACGTAGACACATTTTTCTGCTTTGTGACCAAACCCTTTTTAATTCATTACACATATCAGCTTCATCATTTGAATCACACTCAGGCTGATCAAGTAAAAACTTAGTATAAAAAACATGTGCTATATTCATATCACCACTTTTGCCATCAATAACATTTGATACCTTGTTGACACCTCTACTTTTCTTTACATCTCTCCAGAAACTGGTCTTATTTTTACATTGAAATTTATTTACAATAGAATTACAAGCTTCCTTATGTTCATTCCTTTTACATTCCTGAAGAACACTTAAATTCTCTTCTACTGGCCAGCATTTCTTCATGTAAACTTGTATCTCGTAACTTGCCATGATTTACCCAACTAAGGTACTTTTCTCTCGCAACTTTGTGTTTGTCTTTCACACTTCTGTTCCACCCTGGTATAACATGCAATTTGTTCTTCTTTACATACTTTTTCATGTAATTCTGACAAGAACTTTGAACAGTGTTTACAAGGTCTTCATACAGCTCATCAATCTCACTCACATGTCTTGGATCTCGACAGCCTGTCTTATAACAATCATGTACAGACAAGGTAGAAAAATTGTGCAATTGTGCATCAACTGCATTATTAATGTCTAGTATTTCATAACTTTTCATATTATTCCACGTAACATAAAAACGGTCGCTGACAATGGGTGACGCCTGTGGAGGAAGAACATTCAAGCTTCCACTAAAACATAGGGTTGATTCAAGTGGTAAATGATCTGAACCATAGAGATTCTGAAGAACATTAATATTATCAACCTTTATACCATCATGTACTGTACCGACAACATGATCAAGCCATTTAGCTACAGAGTTACCATATCCAACAAAAGTAAAGCAATTATCATCTAACTCATTAACATCAAAGCACTTAAGGTCATTTTTCCTCATAAATTCTGAAAGATATTGCCATGCTCTACCATAAAAAGGGTCTGCATTAAAATCCCCAATCAAATATACACAGTCATACTCCTGATTTTCAAAGAAATATTCAAAGTTTGACAAAGATTCCAAGTAATTGTTCAACGTAGTAGCCTCCCAATTAATGCTATTCAGATACACATTAATAAAAACAACATTATAACCAAAAATATTACAATTAAAAACTATAAAATTCTTTTCTAAAACTAGTTTATTAATTTTCAGAGATAAACTTTTCCTCCATAGTATAGCCAAACCTCCTTCTGGTCTGCCTCCTGAACTAGTCAATACCTTGTCAGAGAAGGTGGCTCCAACACCAATACACTCATAATTTTCATCTATAAAATTTAAAACACCAAGTTTCTCATCTGTTAAAAATGTCTCTTGCAAAAAGACAAAATCGTAGCCTAAAGATGTTAAATTCCTAATTGGATCAATATTTTTTCTCAGCGAGCAACAATTAAATGTACAAAGCTTTAAATTACAATACATAATGATAAAAAGGAGTAAGAAATAAAACTAATTAGCAGCAGTATTATCAACAGGAGCTTGCCTTCTAGATCTATTGTAAAACTTGTCTACCACAATATCCTCTGGCCAGAGATCTGCATCAAACAACTTGTTTCTCTCTGAAAACTTAAGCGTTACTTTAAATGCCTTATGTTCACTTGTTTTTATAATCAAATTATTTACTAAAACCATTTTTTGTAACCCTACTATGACTTTTCTAACTAGTAGTCACGAGTTACGTCTTACTCACCTAGTTGTAGCGTGAGTCAACCGACAAACTCTTCGGAGAGAATGGGTTCACATAAAACAGAGTAAATCCTATCTTATTTATTTCTTAATCTCTAGCTACAGTCGTTAAGGCCAGTCAGTCAGTGACTGCCAACTGTTGTCTAAGCTTATATATAAACAACAACAAGCAATTTCGTATTAAGTTAACATGACAAAATATCTTCTAACACTTGAACATAAGGGGGTTGTGCTCAACAAATACCACTCAACCAGAAACAAATGGGAAGTCAATCCTAACACATAACAATCTAATTATTGCCTCCAACCGATTACAAACAGTTATGCCTGGGAACACGAATTACTACTCACCACTTCCAACAGTACTCTAGCCATGGAGAAGGCTAAGGGGGAAAACGTCCTTTCAGCTGGACAGTCAGAGAATAAGTGAAGGGATCTCTAAAAACCTACATGGGGTGAGGTGGTGAAGTATTGGGTAGAACAAAGGGGGAACTGGGACACGTGACTGGGGAGAGGGGTGTGTATGGTGACGAAGGGTCACGCTGCCGAGGACCCATAGCACACGGGCGGAAATGAAGGGGGCGTTGTAGATTGGAGGTTAATGACCAACCTCATCTTCTTCTACTATTGTAGGGAGTAATGTGGTATTAGTAACCGTAGCCGGATTACCCGGAGCCGGATTACCACACATTGATATGCCAAAAGTATCCATAATATATTCCTTTAAAACCTCTTCAGTCACACTATTGTCTACTCTCCCAACAAACACATCAATTAATCTCGGTGCTGCCTTGAATGATGAAGTGTTGCTCCGATGAGCACCAGTAACTTTATTCCCTCTGTTGTTATCATTCCTCATTCTCCTCCGATCCACTAAAGTCCATCCATTTGAGTTAGTGTTAGCAGGTGAGATCCTTGTTGACATCGTAAGACCACTACGCTTCGGTATAGTACCGATATCTTCATTGAGCCTAGGAGTCTGAAGTGAATCATGCCTCGTTTCAGTCTCACTCCCTGATGCAGTCCCAGCCGCAGTTGCTTCAACTCGCTCCTTATCGCCAGACTCGGCGGCTTCATGAAGCACTTCAGCACTCCTACGTTGATCACTCTGATTCGAAGCGTTACTCCCATTATTAATTACCTTGCACTGCGATGAACTTACTTTAGAGGCATAAGTTGTGCTGTTAACTTTTCTTCGTGTTGAAGCTGACTGAGAAGCACTGTAGTGAAGAGATGTTAGATCCTCAAGAACATTTATGTCATTTATGCCTTTTGATGCGTCATTGATTCCTGATACAGCACTCATGAACTTGGTTTTTAAGTCAACTAAATCAGCCATCATTTGTCGCACAGTGTCAGCTGTATTAATCACCTCTGTTTTAATGTCAAGAATCTTCGGTAAAACGTCATTAATCCTGGATGTATCTTCAGTAAGGTTGGCAAGGAGGGAACCAAGCTTCTCAAGACCTAAGGGCGGCATCCTTTTATGAGAGTCTGTCACAAACTTGACAGTCTGGTTCGACTGTTTCACTCGTTCATGAAGCTCCAGTAAATCCTTCACTTCCTTACGCTTCTTATCAGGGTCTCTCCTCCAAGAAACAACATCATTTAAAATTCCACATAATATTTCCTTCCCTTTCTTAACTTCTTCAAAACAATAAAAGGAATGGATAACATCAAATAAAGTCTCATATGGATAATCATCTTTTCCGGAGTTAAGAAAACATAGCAGACTGTTCACCACAAACTGTTCGTCCTCCATATTGGTTGTTTACTTGTCAAGTCCAAGACTGTGTCATTGGCTCACCATCACACACACTTGATTTATTCCATTTGTGTGAACTTTCTGCAGAAGGTAACTACTTGCACTATGTAATCTTGATGTGTATAATACAGCACTTGAACACTACATGGAATCAGGGGCCAGATGATACAGGGGCCCATTAAAACAAGGCAGCTGAACGGAGACAAAGCAGGACACGTCCTACCCGTCTTGTGTCCAGCAGCAGTAGTAGTAGTAGTAGTAGTAGTAGTGGTGGTAGTAGTAGTAGTAGTAGTAGTAGTAGTAGTAGTAGTAGTAGTAGTAGTAGTAGTAGTAGTAGTGGTGGTAGTAGTAGTAGTAGTAGTAGTAGTAGTAGTAGTAGTAGTAGTTATAGTAGTAGTTATAGTAGTAGTAGTAGTAGTATAGTAGTAGTAGTAGTAGTAGTAGTAGTAGTAGTAGTAGTAGTAGTAGTAGTAGTAGTAGTAGTAGCAGTAGTAATTGTAGTAGTAGTAGTAGTAGTAGTAGTAGTAG
>JAXIVD010005197.1:0-5000 GCA_036785275.1 Cancer borealis | reverse complement strand
CCACTGCCTATCACACTCCTCCTCTTCCTCCTCCTCCTCCTCCTCCTCCTCCTCCTCCTCCTCCTCCTCCTCCTCCTTCCTCCTCCTCCTCCTCCTCCTCCTCCTCCTCCTCCTCCTCCTCCTCCTCCTCCTCCTCCTCCTCCTCCCTCCCTCCTCCTCCTGCTCCTCCTCCACTGCGTATCTCCTGAGCTTCTATAGTTCACCAAGGAGATTGATTCCCTCATTTCTTCCTCATTACCATAATTCACTCATGGGAGGAAGTATACTGGGTGTGTGAGGGAAGAACCTCCCTCCTTCTCCTTCTCCTCCTCATTCCTCCGCTCCTCCTCCTTCCTTCTTCTCCTCCTCCGCCACTCTCCCAACCCACTTTACCCCTCCCCCCCAAAGGCTCACTCAAGGGGACCTCACTGTGTTCACCTCATCAGCATACTTTATCCAGAAATAGCTACCCTTTCCTCAGCACCATAAGTTCCGGCACTTATCATAGCCCATCAATATTCCATCTGGCTCCCACCTACTCTTGTTCCCGAGCTTGTGCCGCTCAGAGAAACCAGCCTCACCGCGCCGCTGAAAAAAATACCGTACTTCCTTCCTTCTACCTAGTTTTCCGCTCCTCCTGTCCCTCCCTCCCGCCCCTCCGTCTACTACATTAAACACACGAACAGCTTCTGATGTGAAAAAAAAGGAAGAATTTGAAATACGTCCTGTAACCAAGTATAGGTTCTTTTTCTTCTTTTTTTTTAGCGAAAACTCCCAACACAAAATCTACATCTCGGAAGGAATTTGAAGTTTCCTTACCTTCCTTTCTTCCTTCCCTTCCTTTTACGGGCCTCGGTAGGGAAGGAAGGAGGGACGGAAGGAAGGGAAGGAAGGGGAAGATGTAGTACCCGACAAAGGCCAACTCCTGGACTTTAGAGGTAACGCCCGCCGCCTTTACCTTCAAGACTATCAAGGGGAATTTTGAGTATGTATGCATAACTTTAATGGGTTGGATCGAGACCCGCGCCGCCTCAAAGGGAATACACGAACACCTCCCGTCCCCTTCATCCCCACCACACCCTCCCTCCCTTCCCCCCCTTCCCCCCCTACATTCAGTTCGGGTAGGCTGAGGAGTCCCTGCAATGTCCCAAATGTAGATGTGTATTAAGACGTCTCTTTGCCTAAGTGAGGGAAGATGGGTGACCGCGGTGTAGGGAAGGGGAGGGTCGGGGGGGGAAGGAACGAGGGGAGTAACGGTTTTCCTAACAATAAAGTGACGCTGTTCTACCCCCATACACTCTAACACAACCTCACACACCCTAACACACACCCTCATACACCCTCATACACCCTCACACACCCTCATACACTCTAATACACCCTCACACATCCTCACACACCCTCACACACCCTCACACACCCTCATACATCGCTGTTTCATCCTATTATGCATACCTACAGAAACGCATACACTGAATGACGATAAAAAAAAAAACACTTAGAATCTGATACCAAAGAAAATATATACATTGCACAAAGATCACTAAATAAAAAGCAATATCAAATTTCACAAACAAATGACATCTAGGAAAAAGACGCAAATATTTTAAGTAAATGTAATGGACACACAATGGAATTAATACAACAATGGATGAGGGGAAGAAAGTGCAACGTGAGGTGGTGTGGCGTATTCCAGGAGGGAGGAGGGTCGAGGGCTAGGAGCGGGGAGCAGTGTGTGAGGAGCAAGGAGTGAGGGGCAGGGGGTGGGGTGTGAGGGGCATCGGGTGAGGGGCAAGGACGTGAGTGAGGGATGGAGAGAGGTTTGGGTGTGAGGGGCGAGGGGCAGGGTATGAGGAGCAAGGGGGCGGGGGTGAGGGGTAGGAGACGAGGGTGAGGGGTGAGAGGTGGGGTGTGAGGGGGGGCGGGGTGTGAGGGGAGCGGTAGCACGAAGCCGCCAGTGCATCAAAGGGAGTCTTGGTGAACAGTACTGGAGCCAAACGACCTGAACTGAGCGGAGGAGGAGGAGGAGGAGGAGGAGGAGGAGGAGGAGGAGGAGGAGGAGGAGGAGAGGAGGAGGAGGAGGTGGAGGAGGAGGAGGAGGAAACAATTTGCATATTTCCTTTATGACAGGGAAACACCGTAACAGGAGAGGTAAGAGAGGGAGGCAGAGGGGTAAAAGATAAATAAAAATATATGTAATACATGTAAATATAATAACTTACATTAGCTTTTACTGCACAAGATGAAAAAAGGAAAAGGTATTATAGGAGGTAAGATAGCACGCACGCACACACACACACACACACACACACACACACACACACACACACACACACACACACACACACACACACACACACACACACAGACACACACACACACACACAGACACAACACACACACACACACACACACACACACACACACACACAACACACACACACACACAACACACACACACACACACACACACACACACACACACACACACACACACACACACACACAACACACACACACACACACACACACACACACACACACACACACACACACACACACACACACACACACACACACACACACAAACACACACACACACACACACACACACACACACACACACACACACACACACACACACACACACACACACACACACACACACACACACACACACACACACAGACACAAACACACACACACAGACACAAAACACACACACACACACACACACACACACACACACACACAATGTTTTATAAAAGTTACCAAAAAAATCTCTCCTATCCAAAATTACTTCTTCACGATAACAATCAAACGCAATGTCTCTTCCTTACCTAACCTAATCTAAACAAATTTAACCTAACCTAACCCAAATTTAATATAACCTAACCTAATCTACCTAACCAAACATAAACAAATTTTACCTAACCTAACCTAACCTAACCACCTTCAGAGAGAGGGAGTGACTCAGAGCTCTCTACTGTTAATTACAATCATTCTTTTTATTTACATACAATCACTTAAATTTTATTCATATTACGATTAAATATTTTTTCATAATACGATCACCTGTTTTTTTGACATTTTCTTTACATTGCAATACCTTTTTTTTTTTTTATTATGATCAACTCTTTTTTCATATTTTTCAACTTTTATTTACATTAGGCTCACCTATTTCTTTTATATATACAATCATCCATTCTGCGTGTGATATATAAAAAAACATAAGGCCTATAAGCTGTTATAGGGACGTTTAGATGCATTAAGGGTGTGCAGAACATGATAAAGGAGGAGGAAGGAAAGGACGGGAGAAAGGTCGGAAGAGGAGAAAGAAATAGAGGAAAAGAGAGAGGGAGAAAGGAAGGAAGGAATGTGATAAAATATGATATGGAAGGAAAGTAGGAGGAACAGAGAGAGAGAGAGAGAGAGAGAGAGAGAGAGAGAGAGAGAGAGAGAGAGAGAGAGGAGAGAGAGAGAGAGAGAGAGAGAGTCATCATTTGAGAGTAAAGAGGCGAAGGGGAAAGGAAGAGACCGTTAAGGAGAACAAACTACAGCTCTGCAAAGCAATTTATACCTTACGGGAATTCTCGCAATGGGATTCACTTCTCTCTTTTAAGTTCAGCTTCGTGATTTTTTTTTTCTCTCTCTCTATCTCTCTTTCGTGATTCAATTACTGCACACGTAAGGGCGAGGCGGTGTGAGGGTATTACTGCTCCTCTCTCTCTCTCTCTCTCTCTCTCTCTCTCTCTCTCTCTCTCTCTCTCTCTCTCTCTCTCTCTCTCTCTCTCTCTCTCTCTCTCTCTCTCTCTCTCTCCTTTCACGTGAAGTTTGGTTAAAAGATTTATCTTCAACACTCTGACAGTCTGGTATATTTTTACACCAATCAAATCAGTTTTATTTTTTCATATTCATTCAAGTTTATTGAAATACATTCACAACTGAATTTTTGTTCTTCTATGTTGCATTTTTGTTTCATGAAGGTTGACAGGGAGCAGGTCACTCACCAATGTACTGTACAACACAACACTGGCTGACCCTCTCACTTACAGGTCTATGCAATGATGCAATGCAATGATGATGATTGGCCACCAATTCTTTCTTTTCCTATCAATCAATCTTACAGGTAGTTTACCAATTATATTGAAAACACGATTCTTAAGGAAAAATATCTAGTTTGATCCACACAGTGTGATCCCGTCAGTGTGTGTATAGCAGCTGCCTCAGAGTGTAGCGTCGCGGGGAGGCACCCAAACCCACCCACTCAGTCAGCAGTATGTCCTCTGCATCCTCCTGAGATGGTGACAACAGATAAACTGTTTGATAAACAAGAGTAACACTTTCTTCAGAGCAAAGAAGAAAGCAAGCCAACATTGAGCCATGTTGAGTATTGGCAACACTACGCCTGCAACACAATCATGGTGGCACTTCACACTTTTTGGAATGTAGAGCAAAGCACTTCTTGCACTGCACTGAACGAAGAAAGGAAACCATGCACTGCCAATATTACAAAGGATACGTAACGTAACACACACACAAACACAAACACACACACACACACACACACACACACACACACACACACACACACACACACACACACACACACACACACACACACACACACACCCAAGACAGCTCGTCCTGTGTGTCGAAAGAAGATATATTTGTTCTCACTTTCCCCGCCGCACCGAGTCTTACGCGGGATAACAACTGGAAGCTGTGCCGCATTAGCTTCATCAAGAACACTTATGTCATCACACTCGTACAAACAAACAAAACAACAACAAGTAACACTGAACAACAGGTACACGCACCACCAACATCTTGGAAGGAAGGCCACTGTGCGCTACAAGGATGAAGAGATAGATGAATATATAGATAGATAAACAGACACAAAGGCAGACAAACAAACCAGCACAAATACAGACAACTATTAACCTATCAAACCTATGTCATTACCCTTGCAACCAGAACAGCACCAACCCCTCCAGCCTCATCACCTCACCTTCCCTCAC
>JAXIVD010005196.1:27500-30610 GCA_036785275.1 Cancer borealis | reverse complement strand
GGTGAGGGGGTTGCAAGAGATTATGAAAAAAAGGAAAGGAACATCGCAAAATCATAATTCTCTTTGATTTATAGTTCTATTTGCAGATTTATAATTCATGTTTATTACATCATTCTGTATACTAGAAGTAATAAAGTATTGCAATAGTATTCCAACTCTACCGTTTGAACAACGAAGCAGTAACACTCAAGAAGGAGTGGAAGACCAGTGAATTGATTACCTGTATGGAAGTTAGACCTTCAATTTCAGTTCCATGATATAGCTTAATGTTCGTGTTTTGGAATAGAAATAGTTCACTGCATATTGTTATACATCGACAAACCTTAAGCAATAATTATGTTCCCTACACGAAAAGCTTCCGTCTCCCCGTAGTTGTCTATCCGCTGGTAAGGTCTCGAGGAACGGCCAGTAAGAAAGATTCCAGCTTATGATGAAAAGGAGGAGGAGGACGAGAAAGAAAATATACAGGAAGGATGAAAGGAGTAAGGTGTACCGGTGAAAGGCAAGACAAGGGTGTGGTGCCCTAGGAAGGAGAAGAAGGAGGAGTGCAGAAGGAAGGGAAGCGAAGCATGTAGACGGCTACCAGTGGTGTCTGGGCGTAAAGGGAGACCATGTGGGACCAAAGCTGCTCATTTCAGCATAAAGGACGCATAAAAAAAGACATATTTCTAGCGTCCAGAGTTAAGAGTCGTTTGTGGACGGATATTAGGGATTCCTTCACGTTTACACGGCCGAGTCCAGACATAGGAGGAGGAGGCGGAGGTGGCCCCCAAGGAACAGCAGCTGAGGGGCAGGGCGGGGCGTGGATATTAACAAGACGTCCTACGGGAGACACAACTCGGCTCTATCTTGGACAAAAAAAAAACATTAAAAGAATATAATGCAACGGTTGTTTTTTTTCTCATCTATCTCTTTTTTTTTCTTTGCTTATTTTTTTTCATCCTTTTCCCTGTAACTTCTTAACTGTCATGATCCTTTATAATTCCCCCGATCACCCGACCCACGAAACCTCCGCCTCAGCGACCAAAAGGCGTCTTGCTGACCGTCGGAAGAAACGAGCCAAAGTTGCCACGAGTTTGATTGAAAACTATAACGTTCATCCCTTGGACGTGTCGTTCCGTGTTCCCATTGGTCAGGAAGGGACGCCTCCACAGACTGGTATTGGCCGCTCCCTACTAGGTATTTGGTCTCCTCTGAGTGAACCAAGATAGCTGTAGGAGGAAGCGGGAAGATTGTGAAGGACGTTGGGGGATGAGAGAGAACGTGGAATGGTAGTGGAGGGCTTGACCTATTATTAGATAGCGTGGAAAAGTAGTGAAAAGACGTGGTAGGATGTTGAAGAACATGGGAGGGCGGCTACAGTGTGAGAGAATTAATAGTTGAGGGTCTAGAAGGGTAGTAGATGGTATGCGAGGGTGATGGACTGCTCGTGATTGTGAGGTAGAACATGGAAGGATAGAGAAAAGAGTTGGTGGAAAAAAATTAAGAGAATGTAGCGGAGCACGGGAGGATGCTGAATTGCGTGAGCGAATACTAGGTAGCAATGAAATGGTAGTGAGGGGGTGAGGACTGCAGTGAAAGCGTGGGAAGGTGATAGTGAACATGGATGGGCTGGTGTGGGGGCGGAGCGTGGAATGTTTATAGTGGTGTGATAAGTTGATGAAAGGAATGAAACGATTTGAAGAAAGCTTGGGGTTTGATGAGGAGAGTGAAGAGAACATGGAAGGAGGGTCTGGAGAGAGGGGGAGGTGGTTGTACCCAAAATATAATGACTAAAATCTATATAACAAACTTGTTTTTTAACATTTAGAAATATTCATTTATCATCTGATATTCTTTGGTATATGTTCTTTGTTTCTTAAATCAGAAAAAGGTCATCATTTCTTACGTTGACAGACATGTGATATTAAAGACTGAGTTATTAATTCCTATTACACACACACACACACACACACACACACACACACACACACACACACACACACACACACACACACGCACACGCACACGCACACGCACACGCACACAGACACACACACAGACGCACACACAGACACACACACACAGACACACAGTCACACACACACACACACACATACACATATATACACACACACACACACACACACACACACACACACACACACACACACACACACACACACACACACACACACACACACACACATACACATACAGTAGATTTTATGAATACTATTCATAAATAAAACATCACTCTTAAAAACCAAATTGTAACACAAGACACAATTTTGTAATGTATAAATCATATATACTGTATAGCTTCTTGGATATTAAACCATCAATTATGAATTACTAAGTATCATAGTTATTATTATTACAGTGAATTTCACAAAAAATTGTTCCATTTAAATTTTATTCGTTTCTTAATTAATTATGAAATCATATATTTTGTATACTTTTTCTACATCACTCACATGCGTGCGTTGTCCTAATATTATAAGGCATGGACTGCATACGTACAAAAGTCCCATGCTGCCCACTGAGAAGCACGTGGATTATTATAACTGTACTGCATGAGAATAACCAGGACTCAAACGTGGACCCACAGACTTCAGATTAACGTTCTACCATACCAACCACTCCACTGCGTGCAGGTGGTTCTTTTTTTTTTTTCTTTTTTTTTACCCATGGCGCCGGTAGGCTTCAAGGAGACCTTAAGTGGTTGGCCTCCGCCCGTTAGTAGCGCGGGTTAGATTTTTTAAGTGACGCCATGTTTCTTCTTATTGATAGGCTCATGCTGCCAGTGGAAGCTCCTCGCGCATATAACGTTGCAGTCCCGGCGAGGATGGTGTTATGGCAGCATGTGGGTGATCTTAGGCCACTGATAGTAACGAAGAAAAGTGGCCAGCTCGTGTCGAGGCTCGAACGCGGGACCCTGAGCTGAACTGGTATGCCCGACCGCTAACCATTAGACCACCGCCTCCCAGATGGTAATCCTACTCCCCCAGCACCATCTTCACTCGTCCCTCGCGTGTGTGTTGTGGTACATCATGCCGTCTGTGTCACTGTGTCAGGAAGTGTGGTGAGAAACCGGAGCATCAGATGGAGATGAACGTAGTTTTGGCAAT
>JAXIVD010005196.1:10000-15000 GCA_036785275.1 Cancer borealis | reverse complement strand
AATAAATATGCATCATACCTTGACACGGTGACATCATGTACGGATTATAAAGTATTGGATGACTTGCATATACTGACTGGACATCATAAATGTGTTTTGTTTTTCTTTTCTTTTCAATATCGTGTTAGAATTATTTTGCGGATACCATCGCATTTTACGCTGAGTTTCCTTGTGAGGCTTCAAATTTTTCCGGAATGCAAGGACCATTGATAACTTCATCCAACCAGTCTATGAAGGCATCAGTGCGAGTGTAGATGCCAGGGTAGAGCGGGTCCCCACAACCATAACCGCTGCTCACCAGACCCACTTCTTGTTGTCTTTGATCTGATCCGGTGAACGTCAGTGGCCCACCCGAGTCTCCCTAAAACGAAAAAGAAATCAAATAAATAATTATAAAAAGATGATTCACATTATGAACAATCTAGTGGTAAGTACATAGGTAGTACATAGCCGGCGCAAGGCACATCCCGTTGCAGTAGTGCTACCCCAACCTAACCCATTCCCAACAAGATTTACAGCATCATCTGTTGTTATTATCCATCAGCACAGCGGGACACGCTCCGGCTCCCGGCACACCCACAATTATCGTGGGTGAAGCGGTGCAGCTAAAACCCCCAAACGGCCCCTCAGTCAAAAGTTTTGCTGGTATATAACCAATTGTGAACTGTTTTATATCTCCATGTTTCGGTATTGGAAAAAAAAAGTCAAAAGCGATCATCGTATTTTTCAGCGCATGGAATACTTTTTGCATGTATACTTTTTATTTTTCAAAGCAATGAGTTTATCCTCGAGGCAAACGTGACAATTCATTTTAGGAAATAATATGTTATTACAGTGAATATTTGATATCAGCAAACAGGCTGCTCACTTAATAAGCCACATCTTTCACAACATCCACCTATACAACCTTTCCAGCAATACTTACCCGGCACACGTCGTTCCCATTTTCTCCGCTAGCACAGAGGATGGAGTCATCGAAGCCTCGTGGGTAGTGTAGAGTGAAAATATCTTGAGCGGCAGAGTAGAGATTGTTGCATGTAGCTTGGTTTCTCACCCTAACCCGCAAGTTGATGAGAAGCGACGAGGCACGTTCTGCAGGCATATAAAAGCAAATGAAAGAAACTTTTTTCCCAGTAGTTGTTACAGTAGTCTTCAGATGGAAATAGCTAGCGTAACATGCATCACTTTGATTGAAATCACGGAACAAAATTAATAATAGCCTCTGTCCATCCGGACTCATCCACCTACACCGATATACCACTTACCGTTGGGTCGAGTGCCCCATCCAGCTACCTGGCAGATAGAGTTCTCCAGGCTCTGTCTTTCGAATGGTATGCAGTAAGGACTCAGCAAGGACGTCGATCTCACATCATCCTCTAATTCGATCAACTATAAGATAAATACGTTGAAAAAAATAATACAGAATATCCAAAAAGTTACTGTATTGATGTTCGGGTAATCTTGGTAAGCCAAGTGAACACAGCTGTGCCATGTAATGAATATGCATTGAATTGAAACATTTAATGTATACATTTAAAGCAAAGAAAGGAAAAAACGCCTCTGAACAGATAATGAGGCTTATTGTTAATCAAGTAACTGGAGAAACAACACTAAATATAATTTTCAAATCCAAAGATAAGTTGAACCAACAAATAATACATCTGAGTGCTTGCTCATGTGGATGATCTGATGAGATGGGAAAAGAGTGACTCACGGCAATATCGTTGTATTTAGGGATGATTGAGTACTCCGGGTGGAGAATGACACGAGCCACTGGGTAGTCATAGGCTTGGCTCTCCGAGCTGCGTGTGAAGTCTTCTTCGCCAAGTCTGATCACGTCGGGGCTGCCACACGTCATAGAGAACCATATAGACAAATAGAGAAATAGTTAAGTAAAATCATTGAAAATTGTAAGTTGATATATTTGCATTGAAAGGTTCTTCAGTTTTCAAAAGAAGCAATATCACTTTTTCAGGGAACTGCAAAATGCAGATTGAAATTAAAGGAGTTGGTTAAATCACTATAAATGGAGTTTCGAAAATATTAGATTAAAAATTCTGTGATTTGTGAATCTACTTGAACATGGCGGACAATAATCAAAGAAAATGAATTCATCCATCTTCATATTTTTCTCTCCACCTGTCACTATGAATGTTTAATACTTCCATTTGTAGTTTAGGTCCTGTCACGAGATTATGCAGACCACTACGCTCGCAGTCACGAGATTGATGTTTTTATGTATTTTACTTTTTTCTATTCATTTATTCTTTTTTTTATTTGTTTTATTATATATATATATATATATATATATATATATATATATATATATATATATTTTTTTTTTTTTTTTTTTTTTTTTTTTTTTTTTTTTTTCCCGCCGCAACAGCGTCATATGGCTCTGCATTATCACGATAAGGATCGGCGAAAAGTGTCTACAATTACTGTTGTCTATTCCACCACAAAAAACCTTGCCCTCTTAATTGTGCAGATTGCATACACCAAAAGTCTATTAGGCGCTGACATCCAGCTTTATGCTGTATCGAGCTACCATGCCATGCAAGAAGTCAGTTTTCGAAGAGCTATGAAAATACTAGAGGCTGCAAATTAGCATGTGTGTACCTATTGTCACCAAAACTATTTTTGAAAACGCGTCTCTAGTTCCATCAGTCTCAATGTCTCTACAATCATCCATGCTGACCACCTGTATGTACCAGTCGCTGGAGATTGTTCAAAACTCCTTTTGTAAGGAGCCTCTGCTGTTAGAAAAAAATTCTTCCTACACTAAGAGAACAAGACATGAGTAAAATAAACACACATCGATAATGAGAGAGCTGCTATCGTAACAACCTAAAATTGTTGTGAATGAGATTTTGTCCAAACCCGGAGAGATATATGCAAGATCAAAATATCCTGAATGCCCATTAAGTTCAAGTCATCCAGTTAACTCGGTGGAAAATAAAGTGACTATAGATCTCGAAGACACAAAAAAATGTCTTGCTAGACCAACGCTTTGCACTGGACCAGACCTTGAAAAATGGTAGATTTCTGACACTCTTTCTTGTCACATTGACACCGCTTTTTTGAGGACCATTTTCTGCAGACTTAGGGTAAGATTGAAAACCAAAAGAACTAACCTGCTCATTCCATGCGAGAGAGAGAGAGAGAGAGAGAGAGAGAGAGAGAGAGAGAGAGAGAGAGAGAGAGAGAGAGAGAGAGAGAGAGAGAGAGAGAGAGAGAGAGAGAGAGAGACAGAGAGACAGAGAGACAGAGAGAGAGAGAGAGAGAGAGAGAGAGAGAGAGAGAGAGAGAGAGAGAGAGAGAGAGAGAGAGAGAGAGAGAGAATGAATCACACGCAATTATGAGTTAATATGCATGTGTTCAAGGTAATACATGAACAATCCAATTGATTCTTCACTCGTCACCCATCGTCACCCACCTTTTCGTTACGACGCAGTGAGCAGCGGTCAAAACGTGTCTAGGCGTGATGATGGCGCCACCACAGAAGAATTTTTCGCGGTCGTCCCCATCCACCACTGGGATCGGCCCGTCATCATCACTCACGTCCACAATGCCTATTGCTGCGACGTTTACCGAGGAGTCGATTGTGTTTTCCGGAGATGCTAAGGCTGGGGCGTCTACATCCGTGCCATCAGGAGCCGTCGCGGGTGAAGCTGCTGCTACATCCGTGCCATCAGGAGCCGTCGCGGGTGAAGCTGCTGCTACATCCGTGCCAGCAGGAGCCGTCGCGGGTGAAGCTGCTGCTACATCCGTGCCATCAGGAGCCGTCGCGGGTGAAGCTGCTGCTACATCCGTGCCATCAGGAGCCGTCGCGGGTGAAGCTGCTGCTACATCCGTGCCATCAGGAGCCGTCGCGGGTGAAGCTGCTGCTACATCCGTGCCATCAGGAGCCGTCGCGGGTGAAGCTGCTGCTACATCCGTGCCATCAGGAGCCGTCGCGGGTGAAGCTGCTGCTACATCCGTGCCATCAGGAGCCGTCGCGGGTGAAGCTGCTGCTACATCCCTGTCATCAGGAGCTGTCGCGGGTGAAGCTGCTGCTACATCTGTGCCATCAGGAGCCGTCGCCGGTGAAGCTGCAGTTACATCCGTGCCATCAGGAGCCGTCGCGGGTGAAGCTGCAGTTACATCCGTGTCATCAGGAGCCGTCATGGAGAATATCGCTTCGGCCAAGGCCTTCATGATGTCCTCTGTATTGTTAGAGTGGATGAACATCGCTGGGTGGCTCTGAAAATCAGAAGATTATGACGCGACGCAACAGTTTAACTCTTGAAGCTCTTAACACCATCATCAATGTAAATTATACTTCATAACTATGGGATTGAATCTTTCTAGATATATTTGGTTTGTGTTAATTTTCCTTCAGTTTTTTTTTTTTTTTTTTAATAATAGTTTTTTGTGTGTGTTTCTTTATTTGAGTTTGTTTTTGTGCATTTGTGTGTGTGTGTGTGTGTGTGTGTGTGTGTGTGTGTGTGTGTGTGTGTGTGTGTGTGTGTGTGTGTGTGTGTGTGTGTGTGTGTGTGTGTGTGTGTGTGTGTGTGTGTGTGTGTGTGTGTGTGTGTGTGTGTGTGTGTGTGTGTGTGTGTGTGTGTGTGTGTGTGTGTGTGTGTGTGTGTGTGTGTGTGTGTGTGTGTGTGTGTGTGTGTGTGTGTGTGTGTGTGTGTGTGTGTGTGTGTGTGTGTGTGTGTGTGTGTGTGTGTGTGTGTGTGTGTGTGTGTGTGTGTGTGTGTGTGTGTGTGTGTGTGTGTGTGTGTCGCAAGAGCGATGTAGAAGGAAGAAAGAAGGTAGAAGAAAAAGCAGAAAAACTATTAACGAGAAAAAAAAAAAAAAAAAAAAAGGAAGATAGAAAGAAAAAATGGGTAATGTCTCACCACGCCGGGCCAAGCGGGAGGCAGGGACAAGTCTGAGGGTCCTCCGGGCGTGAAGATGGGTGCTGCCAAGGCGGGGGGACTCTCACTCGTCCCATGCTGAAAAGAGAAGAGTGA
>JAXIVD010005195.1:27500-30614 GCA_036785275.1 Cancer borealis | reverse complement strand
GACTTGGTGAGGGAAGCCTGGTGTGCTCCCCACTCTGACCGCCCGGAGGCATTCCTGAGGAACGGGTTAAGTTCTCGGGAAGGACTGGTGAAGGCGCTGGAAGTTACTCCGCACCATCTTAGAGCCGCGCCAAAGAGGAGAAGAAAATACTATGACCAGAAGGCCAAGTATGGTACCCTTGCACCAGGGGAGGAGACCACCAAGGTTCTGGGCTCGGAACTGGTGGTTCTCGCAGAGCACTGGGGGCAGTGCGGTGTGCTGCTTGGGGAGAAGTTGCAGCACCTGGGAGGAGTGCAGAAGAAGAAGATTCACTGTCAGAGTGAAGTGGCTACCACCGTGGTGAAGCCCAGGGATAAGCGTGAAAGTTCTGTTCAGTTCGACTGGGACTCTGACGAAGACCAGATTGAAGAGCAGCTGAACGCCACCCCAAATGAACACTCTGACACTTCTGCCGAAATACCAGAGCAGGCCCCCAAGGTAGATGCGAATCCCGCGGGAGAAGAAGAAGTACATCCTGGGTGCAAGAAGTTCTGGCTTCCTCTTGACTTCCTGTCTATGAAGTCCACTGGCCGTGGGAGAGGACGTGGCCGTGGGACAGGTGTACTTGATGAGAGTGCGAGTGGCAGGTTCTTTTCACGGACCGTGCCGGGGAGATGGCCTGTTTCGTGGCCGAGAGGGCAGAAAAGATGGTGGCCGACTGCTTGTTGCGGGCCCGGGAATCACTCCTGCTGCTTAAAAATTTTGAAAGTCTGTAAGGCTTACAAAATTTTTCCTTTAAGGGGGGGCGTGTTGCGGGCCCCGCCCGTAACACTTGTATCGGCTGGGGAAGACGAGAGTCAAGCCCCACAGAGGAATGAAGATTTCCTGAGAGGGAGAAGAAAGAATGTTAAGGGGCTGGTAAGGAAGAAGGCCACGCTGAGGCTATGACACTCGGTACGGGCTAGGCTAGTGACAGTAGACTGGAGAGGTTAGTCCGGCCCCGTGGACGTAGATTGAAGTTTCTCTGAGGAGGAGTGGAGAGGCATGCGGGGTGTTGTGGATAGTGTGTGCTTTCCACGTGCGTGGGAGTGTGCTTTGTGTCAGCTGGGTGCGGCTGGGCATGGAAGAGAGTTACATTCTTTGTGTTAGTGGGGAGGCAGAGTAGGTGGCGAGAAAGAATGGGAAGTGTTGGAGACGTGTCTACGTGACATGTCTGTGTGTTATGCCTTTGGTGTTGCGGGACCCACGCGGCTGGTTGGAGCAGGCGTGGGAGATTGCGTGGCGTCGGGTCACGTAGCCGGGCGTGGCGGGAGGTCAGAGGGAGAGAGATGAGTTACCAGCGCGTATTAAGGCGAGGCTTGTTAAATGTTTTAACTTCTCTTCGTTCTCCTAATTTTCCTAACTTTCCTTCTTTTTTCTTTGGGTAGCAATGTATCCTATCTTGTAGACAATTCCTTTCTGCATCCTCTCGTATGTTTGTTAGTGTTCTACATCGTCTCCATGGCCTGTAGTGATTTTATGAAAGAAAGCATCTTATTAGGCTATGTTTGTCGATGCGGCGCGGTGTGTGAGAAACACGGCGCGCCGGTGGTGCGATTTGGCATCTCTGCCTGGGTAGCTGGGAGCTGAGATGCCGTGAGAGATTTAGTTAGCCGCTAGCCGTCACCAAGAACACCTCGCGCTCTGAGCTCCCCACAAATTGGCATTATTTTGCCTGTAACCTCCTCATATTTAAGGGAGTGGGTTATCTGTTTGGCCTATTAGATAAGGGGTATATTTGTGTAGCTAGACAGCAGGGCCCTGTCTGTAGAGGAAACGGTTACAAGCCAGGGCACTGAGACGAGTGTGGTGACAGTATCATTAACACCTAGCTAGCGGTGAGCTCCACCTAGAGTTTTGTCAGACTATTCAGTCTCGGGGAAATAGTTTCGGCGTTGTCTGCGTTGTCGGCGTTGTCTGCGTTGTCTGCTTTGTCGGCGTTGTTTGCTTTTTTCGGCGTTGTCTTCGTTGTCCTCATTGTGAGAGAGAGAGATAGAGAGAGCCTGTCATCTGGGGCCTCTTGTTTGATAATACAGACGAGGAGCAATCCCGTCTTAGTGTTAATTAATTACGACTCATATAACGCACTGTACGGAGTCCCCTCGCAGGAGGCTACTTTGCAGGGTGTTATTAGAGTCGAGAGGAGTTATTATTCAACCAGAAGTGGGTGGAAAGACACCTTGTGGGCGGTATTCTGGTTGGAGCGATAGCTCCTTGTCTAGGCACTGTAATCTCGTGTTCACTGTAAGTCTCTTCTCTTTAGAATGTAAGGAGGAGGAGGTGGTTACTACTGGGAGATTCCTTGTTCTTTGGAGGGTTAAAAGAACTGGCGACCTCTTAACCTTAACGGGGTGGCTGTAGGTGCTGTGTTTGGGGGCTAAGAGTGCATAGGTTCCTTAACCAGGCAATTCTTGTTTAAAGCCTAAGAATGGGGTGGGCCATGATGGTATCCACTCTCAGTTTCTGAGGCATGCAACATATGAATTTTTAGTGCAATTGAGTCTTTTTATGAATGCTTGTTTCAATCATTGTTATATTCCAGTGGAATTATTGAAAGGTGATATTAACCCTATCATTAAAGATACTAAGGGTAATTCCACAGACCCAGCCAATTATAGACCAGTGATGTTGTCTTCTTGTTTGTTGAAGATTTTTGAAATGCACATTTTAGATATTTTAGAAGAAAAGTTATTCTTTGATTTTAGGCAGCTAGGTTTTAGCAAGCAGATGTCAACAAATGATGCATATTTTACACTTAGAGAAACTGTAACACCATATATAAAGGGTTATGGAAAGGCATTTGCTGCTTTTATAGATCTCTCTAAGGCTTTTGACAGGATAAATCATAATATATTAGGTAACATGTTATTAGAGAGAGGTATTCCTCCTGATATTGTATTTACTCTCATGACTTATCTGAGGAATCAAAAGGCAAGAATTGTATGGAATAAGCAAAATGGTAATTATCACTATATCAATTCGGGTGTACGACAAGGAGGAATTCTGTCTCCGATTCTTTTTAAATTATATGTTGATGATGTAATTAAAACCATTTCAAGTATGAATGTTGGATGCCGATTGGGTACACTGAGAATG
>JAXIVD010005195.1:0-25000 GCA_036785275.1 Cancer borealis | reverse complement strand
ACCTCGTCGTGCCTGATGCACACGAATCCCCCCTTCTTGCAGGTCATGGTGTGGTCGATGTTGTTGGGGGAACCACATGCACAGATGTTGGGGAGTCCTTCAACTGGCCAGCCATACCTCAGAGCAACGGCGTCGACGAATTCTTGTTTGTTGAGGTTGAAGCCTCTTGCTCTGATTGGCAGTGACGTTAGCCAGTTAGACGCTCCCGTCTCTTGTGCAATATGGATTTTTCGCACAGTCGCGGCAGGCACGATGGTCTTCAGGCGTTCAAGGCTGGTCTTCTGCTCTTGTTGCCTGTCTAGGGAAATTTGCTTCCTTTGCTCAGCGATCGCATTTTGGTCTATTTCCCCGTGTGCGTCCTGAGCAACTATCTTTACTGTGAGGGACCTGGCTAGGTTGATGGAGTTGAGGTGCTCCCTAGTTGCCAACCTCTCAGGAGAGGTGATCCCCATCCCGCCCAGTCTTGGTGGAAGTTCGAGCAGGGCCCTCTCGTCATCCCCCAGTGCTGGAGACCTCAGTAACGCTGGAAGGAGGGTGTTCCTTATAGCGTTTTCCAGCGGTCTGAGGAGAGGGCTGATGCCTGGGATGGTGCGCATGACGTAATTCCACCGATGTTGTAGGCCATGCGTGTAGGCAGAGTAAGCTGCGTGAGGCTCCGTCCTAGCTATATCAGATAGGATTTCTACCTCCCTCACCCACTCGAGCACTTTTTCTCCTACTACTACTACTACTACTACTACTACTACGACTACTACTGCTACTACTACTACTACTACTACTACTACTACTACTACTACTACTACTACTACTACTACTACCGCTACTACTACTACTACTACTACTACTACTACTACTACTACCGCTACTACTACTACTACTACTACTACTACTACTACTACTACTACTACTGCTACTACTACTACTACTACTACTACTACTACTACTACCGCTACTACTACTACTACTACTACTACTACTACTACTACTACTACTACCGCTACTACTACTACTACTACTACTACTACTACTACTACTACTACTACTACTACTACTACTGCTGCTACTACTACTACTACTACTACCGCTACTACTACTACTACTACTACTACTACTACTACTACTACTACCGCTACTACTACTACTACTACTACTACTACTACTACTACTACCGCTACTACTACTACTACTACTACTACTACTACTACTACTACTACATTTAAAGATACCTCCACCCTTTTTATTTGCATGGGCTCCACAACTACTACTACTACTACTACTACTACTACCGCTACTACTACTATTACTATTACTACTACTACTACTACTACTACTACTACTACTACTACCGCTACTACTACTACTACTACTACTACTACTACTAATAATAATAATAATAATAATAATAATAATAATAATAATAATAATAATTCTACTACTACTACAACTACTACTACTACTACTACTACTACTACTACTACTACTACTACTACCGCTACTACTACTACTATTACTACTACTACTTCTACTACTACTACTACTACTACTACTACTACTACTACTACTACTACTACTACTAGTACTACTACTACTACTACTACTCCTACTACTACTACTACTACTACTACTACTACTACTACTACTACTACTAGACTAGCAGTCTAGCAGCAGCACTGTCAACACCTTGGTTTTAGAGCTCCTGATATATTCACTTTCCATAGATATATACAGTGATTTCCAGCATAATGGATATAACAGGGCTGTACAGATAGCTCTATAGAACACAGTGATGTGGTGAAGACCCAGATGTGGAATATATAAAGCACATAAAGTGTTTAGTATAAAGTATTTAGAATCCTGGCAAGAAGTGTTGTTGGAAGTGGCCAACATGGCGGATAGTGAAATCATCATAAACAGTATTCTGTGCTTCGTATCGTCTGGGAAGAATGATTATTCGTATGACACATTTTTTTATATTATTAACTATTTTTACTGCTACGAAGAGATTAAAAAAAGCAAAGAAATATTATGCTCCATATTGAACGAAGACTAATGTTGGCGGAGAGATCCAGAAAAAAACGAAAATAAGTGAATGATTTTATGGAGCTTAATGAGCGAGTCTCAAATGAAAATAAAGCAGTGCGGTTCGTTACTGATTCACATAAACGGATGCCACCGATTGGATTAGAAAAATTTGGGCCACTTTTATCAAACTTTTTTGAGGACATTGCTGTCATCAAAGAATTTTTACCAAAGATTTTAGATATGAAAACAGATGTGATCAACTCTGCTGACACCATCCGGCAACTCAGAGTCGATGTTGTAGATTTAAAACAAAAATTCATGAAGGCTGTGACTGGTCTAGATGAAGCAGCAAAAGACATCATAGTGAATGAAAGCTTTGTTCCGGATCTTGTAACTCTCCGAAATGAACCTGAACGCGTGGAATCTTCTAATACTGGCAATGAAACTCGAAGTGTTGCCGCTCCAGTTTTGAATGATGTTTCGGATGCTGCCTTGGTTGCCGCTGGTATTCGAATCACCACTGATCCGACTCATGGTGTGAATGAAGCGCAGGGCGGTGCTGTTCCTGCTCGGAATGATGTTTCGTATGCTGCCGTGGTGGCCGGTATTCGAAACACCACTGATTCGACTACTGGTGTGAATGAAGTGCAAGGTGCTGTCGCTTCTGCTCAGGAGGGTGGTCCAGGTACTGTTCCGAAATGGAGGATGCTTGGAAGCAGTATTGTTCGTGACGGGATGAGGCATGGAAATTTTCCCGTTAACAACCAGAGATGCTTAAAAAAGAATGTAAATGAAGCCAGTGAAAAGAGTGATTATATTTCTAGGAACAACAACCCTAATATCTTAGCTGGAGACGTACAACTTAAGAATTTGCAAGGTGAAGATGACGGCTGGAAGTTAGTTGTTAATAAGAAAAGACTGAGGAATGACAACAGGCGTGAAAATAACACAGTGAGAGGATTAAAAAAGAGTGAAGGCACCTTTAAGGCTGCTACACGTTATGTAGATACTTTCGTTGGAAGAGTAGACAATGCTGTAACTATAGATGAACTAAGGAATTATATATACGACATATTTGAAGTACAAGTTGCTGCTGTTATCAACTTGACAATAAGAACGGAGGAGTATAAAGCGTATAAAATGACTGTGAAGCTCTCTGAGAGAGAAAAACTTTTCAATGCTGAATTATGGCCTGAAGGTATTATTGTTAACAGATACTATATAATAAATCAAAGAACAGCTTCGGATATTACTAGGTCTAATAATTAATTTTTCATTATGGATGTGCAGTTGATGAACGTGTGTTCAATTAATTGTTGTTCTCTTAAAAAGAACATAGACTTAATAAGAAGATTAACAATATTAAATATTGATTTTTATTTTCTTCAGGAAACTTTTGTGACGGAGGAGAAACTCGGTATTTTAGAATACATTGATGAAGGTTATGATTATGTTGGGGTAGGAGCAACCCTCTCGGATAGAGCTCTGGCAAGCATGGCAGGCAGACCGGAGGGTGGATTAGCTGTTTTGTGGCGTAAACATTTGAAAATTAGTATAAACAAAGTGTCATTTGAGAAAAAATTTATTGTTCTTGATGTTAACATAAATGGTAATGATATAGTTTTTATCAATGTTTATTTAAATAGTGATATTTGGAAGGTCTCTACACAAGAACAGTATTTAGAAAGTCTTGCTAAATTGGAAGGTTACATAAATGATGTTAAACATGATAATATTTTCTTAGCCGGTGACTTTAACGCTGATCCATTCTCAGGTCGAGCTTGGAGAAATTTATCCGATTTTATGGTGAGAAATTCCTTGAAATATTTTGATGTGACTTTACTTGAAGACAATTCATATACGTTTGTTGGGTGTGGTAATGCAGTTCCGAAATGGCTTGATCACATAATAGGTAAGGACCATAGCAATATTAAAGTAACTGATGTAAAAATATTAAATAATATTGTTGGCTCAGATCATGTACCATTGTTGACAACTTTGCAGTTCTTTAGTGATTATTCCTGTGCAGGAACACTACCAGCTGAAAGTGTGAGATCTAATTCATACATTAATTGGGGAAAACTAACATCGGTAGAGATAAATGACATTATGAATAGTGTTGGTGTTGAATTAATGAACCTATGCAAGTTACCAATTCATAATTGTTTAACTTTAGGTTGCAGAGATAAAAAACATCTAGAAATGATTGATGCTATGTACGAAAATATCACATTTAGTGTACAAAACTCCAGTCATCAGTATGCACATAATTAAGAAAAATAAGTTTAAAGTAATCCCCGGATGGAACAGAAGAGTGAAAGCTAAACACAGTGCTGCTAGGGAAAAATATTTGGACTGGATGCGTCTTGGTAAAGTCAGAGGAACAGCAGAACATGAGGAAATGATTAGAACAAGGAGTGAGCTTAAAAAGGAGCAAAATGACTGCAAGGCAAATGAAAGACAAGAATTAAGTTTGAGCATCATGGAAAAGTTTGCAATAAAGAATAAAGTACAATTCTGGAGTGAATTGAAAAGAAAAAGAAAAACAAGTAAAGTGTCGAACATTATTGATGGAAAAAACATAGACTCAGATATTGCTGGTTTATTTTTTGATAAATTTATCCCAAGTCAACAGAACTACTTTATTGACCTAGATTCTGCTTTATGTGATAGAATTAAAGAACAGTGGCACTTTCGGCGAAAAATGAATATGTGTGTATCTTCTGAGACTATCAAGAAACTTGTTGCTCGTCTTAACACTGGTCAAGGTCATGATCTAATTCATTCTATATTTGTAAAAAAAAAATGCTTCCACTTCTTTTTTAGCGATTTTAGCTCGGTTTTTTAACTTATGTTTTATACATTGTTATCTTCCTGTGAACCTTTTAAAGGGTACAATTACACCCATTCTAAAAAGATTCAATGAAAAACTCTACAGAATCATGTAATTATAGACCAGTCATGCAATCTTCATGTATTTTGAAATTATTTGAAATGTATCTTTTAGACGTTTTATCCGAGGTGTTTTTAAATTGTAGGCAATTTGGTTTTAAGTCTGGTTCGTCCACTACGGATGCCTGTTTTGTGTTGAAGGAGGTTATGTGGAAATATACAAGACACAAACAATCTGCAATGGCTACTTTTGTCGATTTGAGCAAAGCATTCGACAACATTGATCAATTTATTTTGGCAGATAATCTATTTAATTGTGATGTACCTATTGATATTATACTTATTATAATGCAGTATCTCAGAAATCAGAAAACAACTGTTAAATGGCGTGGTGCATATAGTAGTTACAACTATATTGATAAAGGTGTACGTCAGGGAGGGATCCTTTCGCCCTTCTTATTCAATTTCTATATAGATTCAATAATCAGTGATATTTCTCAAACAGAGGTCGGATGCAAACTTGGTGATATGAGATGTAATATTTTAGCCTACGCTGATGATTTAGTACTACTGGCTCAGAATGCATCTGCTATGAATACTCTTTATGGTAAACTTTGTACTTCAATTAATGAAAAAAAATGTTTATAAGAACAAGACTAAATGCATGATTTTTTCTAATGTAAAAGATAATAGTTTACAAAATATTGTTCTTAATGGTGATTTGCTCCAAGTTGTCACACACACACACACACACACACACACACAGTCACACACACACACACACACACACACACACACACACACACACACACACACACACAGGTGCTACAACACCGTCACCAGACACCACCGGGCTGGATAAGGTCGTGAAGCGGACCTCACCTGACCCACGACATAACACCCCACATCACTATGCTAACAATTTGTCTGAATAGTCTCATGTAAAGACAAAATAGTCTTTCACTTCTCACATTTAGATTTAGAATTAAGCAATTTTAAAATGCATATTTTCAGTTTATGACTGCTTTTTCTAATAAACCGTTTATTATTATTATTATTATTATTATTATTATTGTTATTTTTATTAATATTATTATTTCTATTAATATCATTATTATTTCTATTGTTCTAGGCACAGCAGGGACAGCATTCGCACAATCTACCAAGAGGACCTATTTTCAAACCAATATAACCCAGTTTCTACCTAAACCAATTACTGCATACAAACAATGTTTAATAGATGAGGAAGTGGCAAACATGATTGCAATGGATTATCAGCCATTTACAATTGTTGAGGACAGGGGATTTAGAAAATTAATGAATGCTGTTATCCCTGGTTACACTCTTCCTAGTAGGAGAGCACTGTCCCGATCAATAATACCTAAACTTTTTGACAAGCAACGTGCATTATTGCAGGAAAGAGTGTCAAAAACAACCGCAGTGTGCCTGACAACTGATAGCTGGACTTCAAGAGCCACTATTTCTTTCATTTCAATAACATGCCATTTTATTGAACAGTATAAAATGATTTCCTGTCTTTTAGACTGTTTTCAATTAAGTGATAAACACACATCAGAAAATTTAGCAAAAGGGCTACTAAGAGTGGCAAAGGAGTGGCAAATAGAAAAAAAAGTGGTTTGCTGTGTTACTGACAATGCAGCAAATATTGTCAAAGCCCCTAAAATATTGGAATGGGATCATCTTCATTGCCTTGCACATACAATCAATCTGATTGTCAGAGAGGGTTTGAAAGAAATAAAAAACATAGTGGACAAAGTGAAGTCACTGGTAGAGTACTTTCACAAGAGTACCACAGCCACAGAGAAGCTGAAGTCGACTCAGCGCCAAATGGGTATGCCTGAGCTGAGGCCGAAACAAGATTGCATAACACGATGGAATTCCACATTCTATATGTTGAAACGAATGATAAAGTCAAAGGAAGCAATCATATCAACTTTAGCTGTTATGAATGCATCTAGTCATCTTCTGAGCCAAGACGAATGGAAGGTCATAAGAGAGACATGCAATGTTTTGGAACCATTTGAGCAGATCACTGTGGAAATGAGTGCCGAAAGGTAAAAAAAAAAAAAAATAGTTGTAGTAGTAGTAGAAGCAGTACTAGTAGTAGATAAAACGTAAACTTTTAAGGTGTCACTATGAAAAATCTAAAAACCTAGATTAAATAACAGGCAAAAGGCAAGTCCATCCTGCCTCTATAAAGCCTAGTTAGCCTAATGTTGGCAACGGTTTATGATGTCGAAAAAGTAATAGTTGCTGTTGTTAGAGTGGTAATAAGTAGTTCAAAGTAGTCAAAAATATTTACATAGCAATTTTTCAGGTTAGTTAAAATATGATATAGTTTGAGGAAAATTCTCTTTCTATAGAACAACCATTTAAAAAAAAAAAAGCCATGGGCTATTTATTCAACAATTATAATGAAACAAATCCCACTTTTTTTTATATAAATTATGTTTTCTTTCTGTTTTTCAGTAATGTGACAGCCTCCAAAATTATTATCCTGTGCAGGGGTCTACAGGCAATAACTACTGAACACACTTCAGAGGGGAAAGATCTGTCAGAGGAAGTAGTTAAGCTTGTAAATGTTCTCTCAAATTCTATGGGACATAAATTCTGTAGGATAGAATTTAATAGCATATGTGCTGAGAGTACTTTTCTAGACCCACGCTTCAAAAAGATAGCATTTCATGATAAAAATTCTCTTGATGATGTAATTCGTTACATAAAATCTCAAGCAGTAAGGTATTATCCAAGCAAAATGGCACCACCAGCTGGAAACCAAGACATAGTACTACAGAAAGATGGACCAAAATCGTCTTCAATTTGGAGATTATTCGATGAGAGGGCGGTGGGATTTACAGAGGTGAGGGATCCCAAAGCAGACGCCATCATGGAGATAAAAGTTTATCTTGATGAGCCGATTATCCCTCGAACTGCAGACCCTCTGAGTTGGTGGGAGTCAAAGGCATCAATATACCCTCGGCTTACCAATGTAATGCTGAGGAAACTTTGCATTGTTGCAACCTCTGTGCCCTCAGAAAGAATTTTTTCTAAAACAGGGCAAATAATCACAGAGAGGAGAAATCGGATAGGCTCATCTAAGGTAAGAGATTTAGTGTTTTTAAATGCAAATATTGAATAAAATATGATGAAGACTTGAAAAGCATTGTATTTGATTTAACTTTAACTATATCTTATGTTTTAATTTTAACTTTATCTTTAATAATGTTTATGGATATTATTATTAAGTCAGAAATTCCTTGCAGTTTGAATACACTGCATGTCTGAAACTGTGAAACAAGTTGTTTAGGTGGATTGTGTATAAATTAATTAATGTTTTCTATGATTAATATTAATTAAGGTAATTTTTTAAAGGCTTTTTCACCTTTTAATCAGAGCTGGGCGCGTCACTCGTTTGGGGGCATTGCGTCAACATTAATCCGTCATTGCCGGGGGAGCGTTGCGTCGGCGTCAATCCGTCGTTTTTTTTTCTCCAAAAATTTGCGTCTTTTTTTTTTCGCGTCATTGCAACATTGCGTCGCTGGCGGATACGGTAATCTTAACTAATGAATCTAATTTACGTGAAACATCATATATATATATATATATATATATATATATATATATATATATATATATATATATATATATATATATATATATATATATTATATGATATAAAATACTATAAAATAGATATTTCATAATTCAATTGATTTTTTATTTATAGTTGATTTATTTTAATAATTTATTATTTTGTTTTTGATATTATTTGGATTATTCAATTAAAAGTAAAACTCAGCCTGATCTATTTTTATTTTATTATACTTATTAGTTACTTAGTTTAGTTAGTTGATTAATTTCATTTTTGTTACAAAATTTATCGAGTTATATAAAGTCAAGCTAATTATAATAAACAACTAATTTCAATGGACAAAGGCTAAGGAGAGATAAATGTTAATACTCACATGTGAAGTGGAGAATTGTTGTTGTGGAGTGTGTTGAACACAATATAAGTTAAACTAAAGTGTTGGGAAGTGGGGCCAGGATTAGAGCCTGATCCTACGTTAAACCTTGCCCTCCCTAAACCTTCTATGCTGCGCTGACCACAAATCTTTGTTCTAGAATGTTCTTACATTAAGATTGTCGCTACTAGTTACGGATTGTCGTGTTTATGGTTTGATGCATCTAAAAGTAAATCGGAAATTAGAATAGATTAACAAGACTTGGGATCACTACAACGTTTTTGCTAAGTTTGCCCATTGAACTGTGTGGTACTGGCCTCAGTTACTGAAATATTTTTGTCTCCCTTATAAACTGTTCCTAGATGACTGCGTTTTCTATATGGGCTAATTACACAGAAAACTTTGCTTTAAGGGGAAAATGACGCAAAATTTTATTTTCGACAATGTATTTGCGCCAGCGTCATCGCGACGCTTTTTTTTTTTTTTTTTAACTTTAGCATCATTGCGTTAAGCATCGATGAAATGGTCGTTCCGTCGTCGACGCAATGGCGCAATGGCGCAACTGGTGACGCAAGTGCCCAGCTCTGCTTTTAATTAAATAACAGTTACATTTGATTTAGTCTATGATTTGATATAAATTTAGTTTCAATTAAAATAAATGAACAAACGTTTTTTTTAAAGATTTTTCACCTTTCCTTAATTCAGTAGGTTTTGAAAGCAAACTAGCCAAGTTATCCTAAGAAATTCTTTCTAAATTATAAAGACTATAAACAGAATATGGGGAACTAAAATAAAATATTTGAGAGCCGTTAGGGAGCCGGAAGAGCCGGCTCTTTTGAGTGAACGAGAACGAAAGACTCGGTTCTCGGAAAAGAGCCGGAACGCCCATCACTAGTAGCCTAACCTAACTGCAACATACAACCTCGTAGAAAAATAGAAAAATATGTTCACTTTCCACAGCACCAACAACAGCACACGTTGCAAGACTTACACCTCCATGACGCTAAGCATGAAGGTGTCTAGTATGCAAAGTTTACACGCCAGGTTTTCATCGGGCTTGGTGAAGGTGTCTGTGAAGAAGAGGGGAAGGGGGAAGATTGTTGTCTTCCTCCCCGTCGTGTGTGTGTGTGTGTGTGTGTGTGTGTGTGTGTGTGTGTGTGCGCGTGCCCATGTACGTGTGCGTGTGCTTATGCGTGTGTGTAGGAGGGGGGGTGGGTGGCGGTGGCTGACGAGGAGCAAAACGCTAAGCTGTAGTCTGTTTTTTTTCTTTCTTTTTTTTGCAATAAATGATATTTAGTTTTCGACATTTTTTTCTTCAGATTTCTTAGATAAATGCCATAAAAATGGCTATTTTTATAAGTATTATGCCCCAAAACGCCATAAATCATGAGTACGGATGCCAAGAAAATATAAAATATAAATCATATCAGAAATAATAGGAGATGAGTGGGACAGGGCTCCGGGCTTTCCCCTTTTAGGCCTGTTTCACACGAGGACACTGGTGGCCGTCACTTGTGTCCCCCGCCGATGGCCTAGTTCAAGTTTGTCCCGGGCAAGAAAGGCTCATCGACACAAAGCTCCTTGCCAGTTCACTTTAATATTTGTCACCCATCTCAATCGCCTTTCTTTCTTTCTCAAACGCTTTACGTATTGAGTCAATAAATTTTAAAATGTTATCTTTCTTTCTTCCCTTTTGCTGTTTTCATGTTCACACACACACACACGCACGCACGCACGCACGCGCGCACGCGCGCACGCACACACACACACACACACACACACACACACACACACACACACAGACACAGACACAGACAGACACAGACAGACACGTACACGTACACGTACACGCACACGCACACGCACACGCACACACACACACACACACATACACATACACATACACACACACACACACACACACACACACACACACACACACACACACACACACATAACATTTTTTTTTTCCAATCTTACATTTCACTCAAACTATCGACTTTAGAATTGCGCAACTTTTCTTTCTTCTTTCCTATATAGCTTTCATCCAAGCCTTCCCACACAGCTGTATCACCCATACCTTCCCACAAACTATCTTCATATCTTTGATACATTCAGATGTGTCCTTGTAATGCCTCGTATTCTAATACACTTAAAAACGTATCTGAAAAGGTGGCTAAGACGTTCATTGATTCTGTTGAAATATTTCAACGAACGTCCTCATTTTTTTTCTTCCATTTGCATTAAAGCAAAAGAACGTACGAAAAGGATAAGAAAAAGCAAACACGAGTATGAAGTAAAAATCTCCTACGAAGCCAAGAAAAATCCCAAAATGTTCTTCAACTTCAAACGATACGAAGCAAAAAAAACCGTAAACAATAATGTAAGACCACTGGTAGTAGATTATGATGATGATAAACTAAGCAGCGATGACAAAGGTATGACCTCCATTCTGAGTTTAACGTTCAGTATCATTGTTCCTGAGGAAAATGACGCATTTATCCTCATTTCTGTTGAACATATTTCATGAGTTTGACGAAGAAAAGCTTGATATATAATAACCGAAATAAACGAAAATCATGTACATGAGGTGCTTAAATATCTCCAAAAAATCGATCGGTCCTGATGAAGTATCATCGCGGAAATTTATGTAACAAATCCTTAACCTAAGCTAGAACGCTTTGAGCATGGACAAGGGCAAACATAACCCCTATTTTTTAAGAAAGGAGATAAGAAACAAGCTATTACCTATCGTCCGATTAATATAACGTCAGTTTTAATTAAATTATTCGAAAAGATCATCAGAGACAAGGTCAGCGGGGAAAGAGCCTTCTGTTGTATCCTGTTCTCCAACACGTAGTGAAGTAGTAATAGTATGTAGTCCAGCAGATACCCTAGTTCTAGACCAACAGGTTTTCTGGTGTATGTTTTTCTTGAGTATCCTGATAATATAATTACGTCCTCCTCGGCCGCACTTAGCTCGTTCTTGAATCCCATCCCCTAAGGAGCCACGACAGTTGGTCAAAACATACAGGACTGTATCCTGGGGAAAGTGGGCCACGAGATAATACAAAAAAAAAATTACATATAAAAGTCTTTACCGTGAATGTTCTGCAGCATCCTCCCGGTCCACTCCTTAGTGTTTGTTGTGCGATATTTATACAAGCGACGCGTACGTGGCCTAATTTCTGCCTCTCATTTCCATCATTTTCAACTTCACTGGTGTTCTAACACACCACAGGTAGGAAAGATGTACCCTGAGTCAGTACACAGCTTTCCATGCACTAATAATTTACAACCAGTAACATTAGTATGGGAATTACACAAACCATGTTGGGACAAGCTGCGTGTTCTGCTTCTCGCTTCTCATGATTCCCAACCTCACTGTCTTCAAATATGTAACACAAGCAAGAAAGATGCAGCCTAGCTCAGTAATATACCATTATCAGTAGTATACCATTCTTAAAACATACCTCTGCAGAAGCAAAGAACTTGCGCACTAACGCCATGGATCCGTCTTGGCCTTGCTGTGTTTACTCCTCTCCGTGTCGAGTGTAAGTTGGTGCGCATGCGTCAACAGCTACCCGTGTTTATTTCGCAGGAGTTTAAATTTCGCACATCAGCAAACACGTCAGCATTCCCCAAGTGGAGGAATAAAACTGTTTCACACGATCCTGGGAAGCTACCAAGATTATTTTCTTAATTATAATCTTTATTATTTTCATTCTTTTTCTAAAGTTCTGTGGCAACAGGTTCCTGACTGGCACCGAAGCGAGCGTGTGTGGCGTGTGTGCACCAAAAACAAATATGGCTGGTGTCGGAACTCATATTTGTTTCTACTAATACTGACCTTAATAAGAGCCACGAGCTGTGCTCCTCATGGTGGGAGTGAACCTAAATGTGCCTAGCACTATAAAGCTAAATGCCGTATTCCCTTATCATACCTCGCCTACCTGACCTTCAAACTTTCATTTTTCTTTTGTCATTATTTCAATTATTCTCCTTAGTTTTTTGCTCGGATCCTTCCTTCCTCATGCCGCCCAACTAGGCCAGACTCTTTACAAATTTTTATAACACTGATGCCCGTCTCCATAATGGCAGCCTTTGTGCTACTTTATCATTCATTCATTCCCTTCACCATTAAATTCTGGAATACTGACTACGTTTTTCTTCCTTGCTACGATTTCAATCACGTGCTGAACCAATATGATAATATATGAAGATTAAAAATGACAAATTTTCATAAATCTGAATGTGAAGAATTATCTTTTGTAGCAACAAACAAATGAGAAAAAACAAAGTAAAAAATCTGAGACTTCTGCTACTATTTTTTTTGTGTGGGAATATGACATGTTTCCAAAGGTGGGATTCCTAGCCTCTGCACGTGTCCCCTTTGGTCACCTGTTAAGATACACAAGGAATAGAGAGATGGGTTGTAAGTCCTAACACCTCACGAATAAGGAAGGTAGTGGGACAAGAGCACATAAATAGTTGATGAAAATGATAATTGGCAAGACTGACACCATAGGACGAGAACATTATATTAGAATGGAAACCATTTAAACTGAGGTCAATAGATCTCTTAGATTGATTCAGTAACATTACTCATACTGGGAAGAAAGTGCTTTATCTGTATGGTCATGAAATTGAACAGTTTTAGTTTCCTTCTTGATCTCTTTCTGTCTTCACCAAACACTCACACCAACACACCTTGTTTGGCGCATTTGGTAATGAGAATGATGACGACGACGACGACGACGATGATGATGATGATGAAATGTATCCACCCATTACGAGTGAATGAGTTAATGCGAATAAAGTAAGCGCCAGACATCAGAGGCCATATGGTTACGCTAAAAGGCAAAGAAATGATGGCAAGGTAAAATATGGGGAAGGAAAGAACACAAAGTTATAGTGAAATAGTTAAATCAAATGGAGGATATAGGTTTGTCGCACACGTTAAGAAAAATAACATTATTTTTCATATTACAAGTACCTCAAAATGCAGTTCACAAAACTTGATTACGCACACAACACTAAGCATCATGAATCCTTATCATATTCAACCTTCAGGATATTGAATGTTGCTATTGACTTATAGGTCCATTATCACGATAATTATCATGTTGAAGTGCCAAAAACAAACATGTCTGCTTAGCTTTATTAATAAGCAGTTTATACTGGTCTGCTATACAATAATGCAATAAATAAAGTATATATCTAACCTAAAGCGCATCTTACAATCAAGAGACTACACCCGGCAGGATTGTGCGGGGGAGTCAGCAGTGCCCCGACCCGCGCCACTCCCACGCCTGCCAACACTGAGGGCTTACCTCTACACATCTGACATACACGTTAAAAAGGGGCACACTTGATAAAATGACAAAGTGAATATCACACAAACATCTAAATGGAGTGAACAGTAAACACCAAGAGCTAGTACTCACTCAAAAAAAATATATATATATACTGGCGGGTCACGGGACACAGCTGACTTCCTGCTCTATACGACCCCCTTATGCAGTCCTGGGTCAAGGTTTTCCTTCCATAAATGCATTGGCTGGTGGCCACAGTGTGGCCACACACACACACACACACACACACACACACACACACACACACACACACACACACACACACAAACACACACACACACACACACACACACACACACACACACACACACACACACACACACACACACACACACACACACACACACCCACACACACACACACACACACAGACACACACACACACACACACACACACACACACACATCCACCCACCCACACACTATTAGAATTAGATAATTTGTTATTGAGTCATTCCTACAGTGATCATTACCATCTGATATGTGGAGACTTCAATGCACATACTGGTGTTATGGAGGACACTGTACAGGCTAGTGACGACAGTGATCGTTATATAACGATAGAGAATGATTTTTAAAGATTTTAGTACACTTGGGTTGCCAGTAAATAGAGTTAATGAGGATAAAACGCAGGATAGAACAACATATGGTAAGAAGTTACTAGATGTCTGTAAAAGTAACCATGTACTAATTTATAATGGAAGACTGGGGGAAGACCGAGGAGTTGGTAAGGCTACTACTACGTTTAGAACTACTGTAGATTATGTGATTGGTTCATGGAATTTGACTCAGTATGTTACTCAATTTAATGTACTAATTTTGACCCGTAATTCTCAGATGTGCACTGTCCTTTATACACACAATTGCAGTTTAATAAGTTAGTAGAAAACTCTATTGTAATAATTGCAGAGAAAGGAAATACTCAAGTGAGACCTGGAAGATGGAATGTCGAGAAGAAAGATAACTACCTTAAGAGTATTGATGAACATAAAGTAAATGATCTTATCTTAAAAATAGATGAGCTGTCAGTTGATGAAGTGAGTCATAAATTGAAACATATTATACTTGACCCTGCTGTTAAAGTTTTTCCGTCAGTATTAAAAACTAAATATATAAGAAAAAATGCCACAATGCATGTATGAATGGATATGATGCTAAATGTTGGAAAAGCAGAAGAGAATACCATAAAGCGATACATAAGTATAATGTGAGGAAAACTAGTGCCAATTTTAACAATATGATCAATAAAAGTAAAAGCTACAGACGTGAGTTTAAAAGAGTGCAAAATAAATAGAAAACTAAAGTAATTAAACAGCTAAGAGAAAATAGAACGAAGTGCCCTTCACTGTATTGGAAAATATTAAAAGGCTATAAGAAAGGTAAGGACATCCCAGTTACACTTGGAAATTTATATGAACACTTCAAACACCTCTCTGACGAAACTTACGCTGATTAAAGTCTTACTTGTGTTTGGGGTGATAACGAGGACACCTCACCCATACTCAACAACCCGACTACTAGTCAGGAAATTATAAAATGTATTTGCAAGTTAAAAAAAAAACAATAAGAGTCCTGGAAGCGATCTGATATTGAATGAATATATTAAGAGTACTGTAGATGTTTTGTGTCCATTGTATGTAAATGTGTTTAACATAGTCCTTGATATTGGTGATTTCCCATTTGAATGGTTGGTTGGTGTAAAAATACCATTGTACAAGAATAAGGGAGACTTGAAGGACTGTAATAATTATAGGGGTATAACTCTGCTGAGCTGCAAGGGGAAATAATTTACTAGTGCTTTAAATGAACGTATAAAAGTATTTTCGGATACTTACGATGTAATTACAGAAAGTCAAGCTGGGTTCAGGCATGAATATTCAACCATAGACCACATATTTTTTTTTATTAAAAAGTGTAATAGATGTAATATTCGAGTATTATGTAAATGATATTGAGGATGCATTAGTTGACCAAGATTGTAAATATCTTGATTTATGTGATGACTTTGTGAACAGACTCATGAAATTACTCGTTCTTATGTATGCAGATGATACGGTGATTCTATGTAATAATGAGGAGGAAATGAGACGAGTGCTGTCAGCTCTTAGTACTTATTGTAATGAATGGAAATTAAGGGTAAATTATAGTAAAACAAAGATTCTAGTATTTAACAGGGCTAGAAGTCATCATGATAACTACAATTTTCAGTTAGATGGCGAAAATTTAGAAGTTGTTGACGAGTACAAGTACCTAGGGATTAATTTTAACAGTAATGGTAGGTATCGTAGAGGTCAAATACAATTAATAGAGCAAGCCAAGAGAGTCATGTATTCTGTAATAGGAACGAATAGAAATCTTGATTTACCAGTGGTAACACAATTGGAAATGTACAGCAGTATGCTATCATCTGTACAAATGTGCGCATCAGAGGTATGGGGTTATAATGTTATACCAGATTTGTAACTATCACATACAAAATGTTTAAAGCATGTGTTGCTTGTACATAAGAAAACAAGTAATGATATAGTTTATGGGGATCTAGGAGTTTACCCACTAGATGTAAGTATTAAGTGTAGAATGATAAATTTTGGAATAGGTTGATAACTGGTAAGAAAAGTAAACTTAGTTATGTAATGTACTGTTGCTTGTGGCAGCTTGATCAAAGAGGTGTTTATTCTTCACCATGGCTTGTGTATATTAGTGATATTTGTAATAATTGTGGTATGTCAGAGGTATGGGTTTCACAGACTGTGGTTAATCCGACTTGGTTTAAGAAAGCTGTAGAAATAAGGCTGAAGGATCAATGGATCGCAACATGGAGTGCAAATTTGAGATCGAAGTCTATCTGAAGCAGTTTCAATATTTATAAGGATATTTATTGCCTTGAAGAATATCTTGTTAAACTTAGTAAAGCAAATCGCATTGTGTTGACAAAGTTACGTGCATCTAATAACAGGCTGCCAGTCAACGTGGGAAGATATAATAATATTAGAAGAGAAGAACGTGTTTGTGGTAAATGTAATGCAAGAGTATTAGGTGACGAGTATCATGTATTGTTTGAGTGTGAAAATGAAGAAATTATTAGACTAAGAACTAAATATATTCCAAGATATTACAGAGACAGACCAAGTCATTTTAAGAATATCTTATTAATGCAAACAAGTAATATAAAGGTACTAAAGAATTTGGCTGTATTTTTAAATGTTGTATTAAGTATTTTCAGGTAGTGGTAATGTGGCAATTCATGTGAATGAACTATTTAGATATAAGTCTAGGCAACTATTGTAGTAACATTGTTTTTCTTTTTGTCGGGGCTGGGCTCCATACTTTTTTTTATAAAGCCTGAAAATTTAATAAAAATCAATCAATCAATCAATCTATCAATCAATCACACACACACACACACACACACACACACACACACACACACACACACACACACACACACACACACACACACACACACACTTACACACACACACACACACACACACACACACACACACACACACACACACACACACACACACACACACACAAACACACACACACACACACACACACACACACACACACACACACACACACAACACACACACACACACACACACACACACACACACACACACACACACACACACACACACATACACACACACACAAACAGGCTATTCAAACATGATTCTTTTTATGTATTTATTTGCATACCTCGCCTATCTTTATCATTTAATTACATCCTATAATATTACAGTGACACAGAGAAAGCCAGAAAGTGTGTTCTAAGAGAACTATGAAGAAAACGAAGGTGATTTTTAATAATTGCATACCAGACCATGAAATTAGACTATATAATGAAGTAATAGAATGTGTCCTAGATTACATTTACTTAGGACAGAAAATTGATGCATGTCCAGATCATAAATAAATGCAAATGAAGAATAGGGATAGGATGAAGTGCTTTTGGTAGACAATACAATGTTATGAAAAGTAATCGCTCATTATCACTAAAGAGAAAATTATACAATGAGTGTATTCTACCAATTCTAACATATGGATCAGAAACTTGGAGATAGGAAGAGAGCATGAAGGATTAAGGAACAAACCAAAGTTCAAAATATCTTGACTACAATTAAGATAAAAAAGGGGACATGATCAGAAAACGACATGCGATGAACATAGACTAGATGGACAATTAGAGAAACAAAATGGTAATTCAGAGATAATGAATAAAAGAAAAAAAATCAGAGCAGACAGCGAACTAGATGGAGATGAGATGAGAAGTTTAGCTGGAGTAACACGGAACACAGGCATCTGATAGAGACGAATGGAAAAGAATGATGATGATGATGATGATGATGATAAAGACAATGATGATGATGATGAGGAGGAGGAGGAACAGTAGGAGGAGGAGGAAGAGGCGAATAAAAAATAAACACGTATACGTTCTTTTAATAAACAAAAATAAGTGGGGCAGGGGCATAACTTGAAATGATATAAGATCACGTGGTTATTGGATTATAGGAGGATCTTCACTTGTGTCTAGGCATATTTCCAAGTGCGTTATTTGCCGCAAAATTAGAAGTGACACACAAGTACAAAGGATGGCAGACATTCCCACAGATAGACTGGAACCCTCACCTCCATTCACTTATTCGGCAGTTGATTTCTTTGGCCCCTTCTTTGTTAAAGAGGGTAGAAAAGAGCTATAAAATACGGAGTACTTTATACTTGCATAGTGTCGAGAGCAGTACATCTTGAAACAGCAAACAGCATGAATACAAACTCTTTACTTATGGCATACCATCGTTTCGTAGGGCGACGAGGCCCAGTTAGACAGTTAAGATGTGACCAAGGAACGAACTCTGTGGGAGCCAAAGCTGAGCTTGAAAAATATTGGACAGAAAATGTAAGACAAAAAACTTATGAAGGACCAGTGCGACTGGATAGTTTAAAATGAATGTGCCCAATGCCTCTTCCTCCTCCTCCTCCTCCTCCTCCTCCTTCTCCTCCTCCTCCTCCTCCTCCTCCTCCTCCTCCTCCTCCTCCTTTTCCTCCTCCTCCTCCTCTTCCTCTTCCTTCTCCTCCTCCTCCTCCTCCTCCTCCTCCTCCTCCTCCTCCTCCTCTATCTGTCTATTTACCTATCTATCAGTCAATCATTCAATCTTTCTATCTATTTATATATCTATCTATCTATCTACCTATCTATGTATTTATCTATCTGTATCAGTTTTATCTATCTGTCTATTTATCTTATTCACTAGAATCATCAGCAAGAATTTTTTTTTCCTTTCCTTTTGCCTTACTTTTTCAAGGTTAATTAACTTTCACATTTGTTTCTACAGGTAAGCAACCCCTTAATTATTCACCTATTAATTAATTCTTACCTACATATATATTTCTAAACCTAATTACCGTCAGCTTGAGTAAATATTTTTTTTCATATTTTCTTTATTTCTTGTAAACAAATATTATTCTGAAGTTGACTAATATATTTTTTTAACTGAATGCACATTTTTTTGTATTCTTTCACGATGAGGAAGATAAATTAAGGAAATGTTTTATCACAAGGAAAAAAGAAGGAAAATAATGGCACCTGTTTTCCCGTGCCAACCTGATTTTACGAACTTGAGAGAGAGAGAGAGAGAGAGAGAGAGAGAGAGAGAGAGAGAGAGAGAGAGAGAGAGAGAGAGAGAGAGAGAGAGAGAGAGGAGAGAGAGAGAGAGAGAGAGAGAGTGAGAGAGAGAGAGAGAGAGAGAGAGAGAGAGAGAGAGAGAGAGAGAGAGAGAGAGAGAGAGAGAGAGAGAGAGAGAGAGAGAGAGAGAGAGAGAAAGAGAGAGAGGGAGGGAGAGAGAGAGAGAGAGAGAGAGAGAGAGAGAGAGAGAGAGAGAGAGAGAGAGAGAGAGAGAGAGAGAGAGATAGAAATAAAAAATGTATATAGCTAATGACATCATCCAACTACTGGTTATTGACATGAATATATTAATTTATTTCATAAATATAAATAAGTTATAATTTCAATGCAATTTAGTCTTTTTTATTAAGAAACATTTATTTTTATTTTATATATTCTTTTGTTTTTCTGCTTTAGCGTAACAAAAGTTGGCAATACTATTAGATTAAAACTTGTGTGTGTGTGTGTGTGTGTGTGTGTGTGTGTGTGTGTGTGTGTGTGTGTGTGTCTGTGTGTGTGTGTGTGTGTGTGTGTGTGTGTGTGTGTGTGTGTGTGTGTGTGTGTGTGTGTGTGTGTGTGTGTGTGTCTGTACGTTAATTCATTTTTATCAGGCCTTGTCTACCTGTCCTTGCTCACAAAATATTGCAAATAATAAATATACAAAATGACTGAAACTTGCAACAGCATTGACCAGAGCAGACACACACTGCAGGGCGCGTAATCATTGCTAGTAGTAGTAGTAGTAGTAGTAGAAATAGTAGTATTAGTATTAGTAGTAGTAGTAGTAGTAGTAATAGTAGTAGTAGTAGTAGTAGTAGTAGTAGTAGTAGTAGTAGTAGTAGTATAAGTAATAGTAGTAGTAGTAGTAGTAGTAGTAGTAGTAGTAGTAGTAGTAGTAGTAGTAGTAGTAGTAGCAGTAGTATTAGTATTAGTATTAGTAGTAGTAGTAGCAGTAAGTAGTAGTAGTAGTAGTAGTAGTAGTAGTAGTAGTTGTTGTTGTATATAGAGGCATGGAAATTTAAGGTTGAGGTTGAGAAACAGTTCTGTAGTATTCTTTAAAAGAGAAAATCTAGATTTTTTTTCTTAGATAATCCGTTAGTCAAAAGAAATAACCCTGAACAGGCAAAGCGAGTAATGCTTACTGCTTTACACAATGACAGGATTCATATTATTGAAATGCATACATACTTCTAGTGATTGCAATAATGGGCTTCGCCCATTGAAATACAATGGAAATATATTAATTAAGTTGGTGGTGAGAAATAATGGTTTGTCACTGTTTATTTCAGTATTTGGACATGAGACTGGTGAATGCAATGAAGACGAAACGTTCTAACTGAGGCTGTGAATTGTATTTTAAGTCAAAAACGTTGTAGTTTAAGTAATGTGTTACCTTGTTGAGATTTCCTAGACTAAAGGAGAGTATTAACTGCTGAAAGAATGAATGAACGGAGGAGTGGGGATTGGACAGGATAGGGAGTAATAATAATAATAATGATAATTGATGGTTTATTGATCAAGAAAGTATTATAAAACCAATTATAAAACATTATGTCTTGATTTACAAGAATCAGTTATCTATATTAAAAAGTTAAATAAGCAACTGATTTAGTCAAAACAATAAAACAATAAAACCTTAAAATAATGTATATAGGTTATTACAAGGCATTGATTTTAGAGACAATATATGGTATTGGAGACTTCTGGTATCTAGTGGTCCTACACCTTACTGCCTGCAGGAGTTGCTACCTTTCCTTGTTTCCCTACCCTGGACATCATGCATAGTCTGTGGCAACATATTTCTATGTTCGGGTGTCTTGAGTAGAGCCCGTCCAAACAAAATAGTTGCTGCTTCACGTCGCTTGTAGAGTGATTCAGTTCCCTTTACCAATTGCCCTGCGGAAAATTCTGGACAGCATCCACCTTGGATGGTAAGGTGTTGCAGAGTCAAGCACCTCATGGGTTGTCGGATGAAATGTGTGAGAGGGTGAGTTATTAGGAGGGTGTGCAGGTGTTAGGGTAGACAGACTGGCAGTGAATATTATGGTGGGTGTTTTCGTGGGCGGAGCTGTGCAGCAGGGCCTTGAGGCACGCCACGGTGCCGGCAACCTGCTGGGGGTGCCCGCACACCCTCACAGTGTTCGTCACTGCGTCCAGCCGTGGTGGCACCGTCACACGAACTCCCGGGAATTCGTGGAGCACCTGCTTGAGTGTGGCGCCGCGCGGCCCAACGATGCAGCGCCGCTGGTGAGGCGCCACGGTCAGCGTGGTGTCCAGCACCTCTTTCTTCCACGAGGCTCGAACACTGTTCGGTACCGTCTTCGGGGCGCGCCGAGTGTTCCTGCGTGGAGCAGGCGTCGCCTTCTTGGGTGCAGCAGGCGCGGCCTGCACCTCCAGAGGCTGCAGCGCCTTCTCCTCGCTCATAGGTGGCAAGGCCTTCTGCTTGCGTGGCTGTTTCTTCTTAGTGACCACGGCCCAGCCCTCCGTGGGGGTGTCAGGGTCCTGGCCGTGCACGTGCATCACGCCAGACGTCAAACCCACGTCCGCCTTGGCCCTTCGTGGCTTCCTTTTCTTCTGTCTTTTTTTTCGTTCCTTTTGTACATCCTCGGTGGCAGCGTCCTTGACGTGAGGCTCCTGTGGGAATGCCTCCTCCTCATCCTCCACATGGACCTCGATGGCTTCCTCCTGAAACGCTGAATCGGGGATGATACCTTCTGCCTCGTTACAGCTAATGTATTCTTCTTCCGTGTTACTATGTTGTTCGTCATCTGCCTCGTCAGTTACATACTCTTCGTCACTCAAACTTTGCTTTACTTCCTCTTCGATACTAACGTATTCTTCTTCCGTGTTACTGTGTTGCTCGTCATCTGCCTCGTCAGTTCCATACTCTTCGTCACTCAAACTTTGCTTTACTTCCTCTTCGAAGCTAACGTATTCTTCTTCCGTGTCATTCGTGTTCCATTGTCTATCACCATCGCCTTGTTCTTCATTAATTTCAGATCTCTCTGCAGTGATGTGTTCGTTTTCTTCATTATTTTTCTGTTCCTCATCGACGTGATCGCATTGTTCTTCCGACAGTGACTTACGATGCCACATAACAACCTTTCCTTCTTCTTTTACTTGAAGGATAAAGGTCTGCGTCGAAGGATCCTCGGAAAATAATAACCTAAGGAAGTCCTGCAATCTTACGAAGATGACATACTTTCCTCTACGGTGCCACGTGACACTCACCTTCACCCTGGCCTCAATGGCGCTCCATTGGGCCTTCACTAGACGGCGGATGTCTAATGCTACAAGGCGTGAAGTGTAGCGACGCATCCCTACATCGGCCTTCACCTTTTCGAAGGTGAATAATCCCACCTGCTTGTAGCGAGGCTCATCGGGGAACCAGAAGGTAGATCCAGGTTTCTCTATGGAGAGCTTCACCTTCTTAGGGTAGTCCCGCGCTTCCCTGGCCTCCAACACGCAGCAGCCTGCTCTCACAATGCGACTTGCTCGTCCAAGTTCCATTTCCATTATGACAGACGACAGATCGGAGCCTCTATTTATACCCTCTGGTGTAGCTCATCATGCCCGTAGGCCACGCCCCCTCATTATTTATTCATCCTGATTGGTTGTAAGTTGCAGGCAATCAGGTGATTGGCTGTCACATGCCTATAGGCATGAAGCCGTGTTACTATTGGCTGGCTGGCCACGGCCAAATCTGGCCAGTTATGTGCATCCAGCATCACGTGATAACAGAATGAGGTTAGAGTTGAGGGAAATATTTTATTTGTATTCAAAATTTGAAGTTTGTGGTGATTTATATATATATATATATATATATATATATATATATATATATATATATATATATATATATATATATATATATATATATGTATATATATATATATATATATATATATATATATATATATATATATATATATATATATATATATGTATATATATATATATATATATATATATATATATATATATATATATATATATATATATATATATATATGTATATATATATATATATATATATATATATATATATATATATATATATATATATATATATATATATATATATACACATATATATACACACACACATATATATATATATATATATATATATATATATATATATATATATATATATATATATATATATATATATATATATATATTATATATATATATATATATATATATATATATATATATATATATATATATATATATATATATATATATATATATACATATATATATATATATATATATATATATATATATATATATATATACATATATATATATATATATATATATATATATATATATATATATATATATATATATATATATATATATATAAATATATATATATATATATATATATATATATATATATATATATATATATATATATATATACATGTATATATATATATATATATATATATATATATATATATATATATATATATATATATATATACATATATATATATATATATATATATATATATATATATATATATATATATATATATACATATATATATATATATATATATATATATATATATATATATATATATATATATGTATGTATATATATATATATATATATATATATATATATATATATATATATATATATATATATATATATGTATATATATATATATATATATATATATATATATATATATATATATATATATATATATTTATATATATATATATATATATATATATATATATATATATATATATATATATATATTATATATATATATATATATATATATATATATATATATATATATATATATATATATATATATATACATATATATATTTATACATATAGAAATATATATATATATATATATATATATATATATATATATATATATATATATATATATATATATATATGATTGTATATATATATATATATATATATATATATATATATATATATATATATAAATATATATGTATATATATATATATATACATATATATATATATATATATATATATATATA
>JAXIVD010005194.1:12500-27500 GCA_036785275.1 Cancer borealis | reverse complement strand
TATATATATATATATATATATATATATATATATATTAATTACTTGAGTCGGTAAAAGTACTTTTGGTCAATAAGTTATTTGATTGATTTTTTTTCTTCAAATTTCTTACGCACATAAAGTTGAACAAAATTTTCGCAATTTCCAAAGAAGGAAGTAATTCACAGAAAAGTGCCTGACATGAGGTAGTTGTGAGAGTGTGTAATTCACTATGATCTGGAGTATTACTTGCTGGACTTGTGATCGTTAGCAATTACCCTTACCGAAAGAGCTCAGAGCTCATCTATGGGTAAGGTTAACACCTCTCACACATTACACATCTCCATTCCCTTAATTTAAAGGGACAGAGTAACCGCTCTCTATCAGTGAAAATTCCTTCGTGACCTGAATAGGGTTCGAACCCATGCCTTTCCGGATGACAAGCGGAGTAGTTACCATTGAACCACGGGAGTAGTGACCACCTGTCCCTTTAAATACGGAAGCGTTCCGTATTGAAGAGTGAAATGTTGCGTTCTGTTTTGAACCAATACGGAACGCCATTTGTTCCGTATTTAAATAATTAATTCAAAATCATCGTGACCAAATATTGAATCAATTATATAACCAGTTCACAAAATTATGCTGTCTGCCGTCTCTTCTATACTGAGTGTACCATCCTTAAGTGGAAAGAATATTCTCAATTATGCATAACAAGTGGAGTGACACTAGGAACAGGTGCTCCGTTGAACTAATTAATTAAATGTGAACTGATTGTTGCTCTAAATTTTGAACAGAGCTGTGCTGAATTTCTCACAAACATTGGGAAAGATAAAATGACTTTTGCTGCAGCAAGAAGCAACATAAAGTATACATGGAAAAATATATAAGTAATGGCTAATATCCATGATATATCCGTATTCCAGGTACTGTTTTCTCCAAATGAATTTTTTTTTCTAGGGGAAATAATTTTTCAGTGTCACATTATCAAGAAATTATACAGACATATAACTTCAATAATATAGTACTGATAAATGTGTTCTGAAATATATCCTCACACTTAGTCCAGATAACCTTAAATTCCTCCTAATACAAGGTACTTATGAAAGAACTTATCTTCAAGTCCCACTGATAGATGGGTTCTATCCACTCGCCTTCACTATTCCAACTTTAGCTACTGCGTTCCGTATTTTTTGAGATGGCGGTGGCAACCCCTTACGGGAGTGGTGTGTGTGTGTGTGTGTGTGTGTGTGTGTGTGTGTGTGTGTGTGTGTGTTCTTACGGTTGAAGAATCCTGATGCCTAATCAGTGCAATGTTTGATTGTTTTCGTTTTATTGTTTCCCAAGGAATGTTACTGACTACTCATGTTCGTGTTGATCGCAATTCACTATTTCTAAATTTACGTGCTACCTTAATCAAGAGTAAAAACAAAAAATTTAGTGATCCGCCGACACGTGGCAGAACTGAGTGAAGAGAGCTTCACATACTACCGGCTGTAGGATGAAGTAGTAGGGAAGGCATTATCAGAGACGCCAGTCATCGAGTAAAGTTCAGAATGAACATCTACATCTTTTTCTTCACTGCAGTTCTCTTCTCCGCCTTTATTGTAATCAGAGGTAAGCAAAGACAGATATATGCTGTTATAACTAATCTGAGCGTCTCTAAGCATTAATCTCGTGGTGTTTTTCTCCTCATGATCAAGGTTGGGAATGAAAGGAGATGAGTCACGTCACCACACTCTTTACCACGACTTATGTAATGTGTTATTTTGCATACTTGATGGCTTTCTTTGTGGATTTCTTTGTGGGTAGACTCTGCCTTATTAAATTGAACAATTGATGAATAAACAAGAGAAAAAATAGTGGGTCCTCATATATTTATGTTTTAGTAATCAGTAACTTCCAAGGCTTTGTATCCCTTATATATCAATGAAGAATGACTTATTCAATAAAGAGATGACAAAAGGCAACTATTAGATGAAGATGAGTGATTGAAAACCTTTGATACCAGACTCGTCAGACTCTAAAAATAGATAACGCCTCTGAGAAGGTATGAGTAATTAAAGTAATGTTTCAGCTCTGGCGAGATCTGGCATCTGTTTGTCAATTCATCTCCCAGGTGAGTGGAATGTCTCTCTCCAAAGACATGTTTCATTTGATTGAATTCGTGTACAGGCAGCACATGTTCCATGGAAATTGATGATGATTTTTAATCGATTTTTTTTGTATAATTTCTTTATCTATGTACTTGTTTTGAATATGTTTAAACGGAAACTTCATATAACAGCATTTTTTTGTGTAAAACTTCATTTTTACCCGAAAAGTAAACTTTAAGTAAAATAAGCAGCTTACATTTATTATTTTGGATAATTTCGGAATACGTTAAGAGAGAGTTTGGCAGACCTCACAGGTTCCAAAACTCATACTATCCCTAATCACCCTTCTTGACCAATTTTTCGATCTTATGTAATAGCAATTATCTGACAACCTTGTTCATATTGAACATTCTACACTTATCTTTCATTAACATTCTTAGTTAACAGAATTTGATATCTACATCTTACTTAATCAGCATCCATGAAATTAGGCTTTCTCGGTCGTCTGTCAATTTTTTTCTCCTCGTAAATGACTCTATATTAGGAAGTCTCATTCAAATATAGAATACGCCTCCTGTCTTGTGTAGGCGGACTCCAAATACACATATTTTTAAAACAAAGTGGAGTCAAAAGCTAATTATTTAATATCATTAACTATTCTTTAATTGACTGTCTTCTGTTTCTTTTAGTCCTTAAACTGTTGCATCTCTTACTATGTTCTAGAGTTATTTTAAAATAATTTGCTGCTCTTCTGTACGCCTCTGCATCTGCTATACGTCCCACTAAACAAAAACTTACCACTTGATTCTTATTTATCTTTCCTCGGGAATTTATTTGAATATACCATTATGGGGGCAACTCTCTTGCTTATTTCTTTTACGAAGCCATCATTATCGTTTTTTCTCTCAAAAATTTGTTTTTTAGTCATTGGTAGGAAAAGATAGTGAACAGTGTGTGTGTGTGTGTGTGTGTGTGTGTGTGTGTGTGTGTGTGTGTGTGTGTGTGTGTGTGTGTGTGTGTGTGTGTGTGTGTGTGTGTGTGTGTGTGTGTGTGTATGTGTTTCTTTCTCCACTCATGAGCTGTTCGAAATTCTCGCTCTTGCCTAATCTGTAGCGGGGATTGAGTCTTTGTTTTGATAATACTCCGATCAACTTTTCAACGTTTTATTCAACAATAATATCAAGTGCTGTTCTGACAAGCTCAAGACCAAAAAAAATTTCCCTTCATAGTGTCAGCGTCGGAGATCGGCGAAGCTGGTTGCTGTATGGAGCAGGATTATGACTTCTGGTGAGTCTTGCATTGTATAGTTGTCTCGGATATGAAGACCTAGTAAGTAAATGCTACCTTAATTATTTCATATCAGCAGCTGGTCACCTTTGTGTGACGAACACAATCATTCTAGTACTGCGCATCACGGATTCAGAAAATTCTTGTCACTGTACGACTCCTTGAGCCCAAACATACCAGTAAAAACCTTGGCAGATAGGTTTAGTCCTTTTTTGTTCGTTACCAACCAAATCGTGTATATGAGATCAATATGTATTCCTTTGATTTCATGTAATAGTGGCAACGATTATGTTCAGATAATATTCTTTGAAAAGTTTCTTGAAGATCTTCATCTGAAGTAGAAACTATTTGCCTTGAAGATTAATCACCTAAATCCTGATCATTATATGTTATGTATACAACCTTTATGATTATATTTGGAAATTCTGTTCATCCTTATGCCATGTAGTGTCTCATCGGTTTCCGTTCCTTTATTGCACATTAAACAAGGGGATTTGATCAAAGCGACAGACTGGACTGTTTAGTCAAAACCTGATGTCATGCACACAGAGGCACTAATTTCCTTTCAACGGTGGAATGACCTGAAATTGCTTGTGACTATCTGCTTATGGGTTCCAGGACAGAAAAGGCGAAAGAGGTGGACGTGGTTGTGGTAGGCGGTGGTGTGGCTGGTTTGACCGCCCTCAACACCCTGCTACAACATAACGTTACTGATGTGGTACTCCTCGAGGCCCAGGACCGTCTCGGAGGCAGAGTCCGCACCTATAGGCAAGGTAGGCACCCTAAGGCTATTTTCAGTTTACGCATGCCACTGTTCTACTTCCAGGATGAAACGTGAACATGATTGATTTATCCCATCTTCACCTAAGATGAATATGTTTGTATAAATTAGGTTAGATTAGCGTGTTTCTGTGGTACAGTGCTCGGCTCATGACCTAAAGGTTGCGAGTTCGATCCTGGGTCATGGCAGCTTCTTAGTGAAAGGGGTAATGCTCTCTCGTTAATCCTAGCAGAACTATATGGTCTATTGCTGCCTAATTCTGGGAAATTATTCAAGCACTTTTTATAATCATTAGAAAAAATTAATGTCTTTAATTACAAGAAGAGAAATTACCCGCCTGATGCATAGCAAAAACTTCCTCCCATTTCATCGTCTGTAGAAGATAAGGCAGTCCATTGAAGGAAAAGCACAGCTCTGCCATTATAGTTACAGCTGGTGTTGATAACGTTGTGAGCAGTGGCGTATATAGGTCCTTGGAAACGGGAGGGCCACAGAGGTGAATCAGTGATTTTTTAACATTGGGGAGCGTTGTGGGTGGTGGAGAAAGAAACACAATGTATACTGAGGTTTTATTCCTGACCGGTTTCGCTAACAGCTTCTTCAGTGGAATGACCCCCATACGGCAAGTCCTGACCTTATATGCTGGGTTGGTTTGTGTGTTCGCGTGTGTGTGTGTGTGTGTATGTGTGTGTGTGTGTGTGTGTGTGTGTGTGTGTGTGTGTGTGTGTGTGTGTGTGTGTGTGTGTGTGTGTGTGTGTGTGTGTGTGTGTATGTGTGTGTGTGTGTGTGTGCGTGTGTGTGTGTGTGTGTGTGTGTGTGTGTGTGTGTGTGTGTGTGTGTGTGTGTGTGTGTGTGTGGGCAAGAAATAAGGTAGTACAAAGTGCAAACTCTAATGATAATAACAATTATTGTTATTATCATTAGAGTTTGCACTTTGTACTACCTTATCTCTTGCCCCCCCCCCCCCCCCCCACACACACACGAACACACAAACCAACCCAGCATATAAGGTCAGGACTTGCCGTATGGGGGTCATTCCTCTGAAGAAGCTGTTAGCGAAACCGGTCAGGAATAAAACCTCAGTATACATTGTGTTTTTTTCTCCACCACCCACAACTGTCAAGTTGGCGAGCGATTGGAGCGAGCCTCTATGGATAGTTTTTGGAAAATAAAGCATTTATAGGGGCATTTTGAGGCCTCAGAAGGGATATATTGCATATCTATTTAGATCTGCAAATATTTAGGCCTACCTGGACAAAAAAAAAAGATAAGGTAGCATGACTGAGTACCCCCCTCCCCCCTGTATACGTCACTGGTTGTGAGCTAAGACAATGAAGAAGCAAAAATACTGATAAATCAGTAAAAGTTTACTATTTCCTTACACACCCACCTAAACACACACACACACACACACACACACACACACACACACACACACACACACACGCACACGCACACGCACACGCACACGCACACGCACACGCACACCCACACCCACACCCACACCCACACACACACACACACACACACACACACACACACACACACACACACATAGGCGTGGTGGTCGTGGAGGACGGCGCCGAGTGGATCCACGGTGACCAGAGGAATTCGCTGTATCGCCTTGCCCGCAGCCTCGGTGAACTGGACCAGAATGTACCGGAAGACGACTGGGGTGAGTCAACGCTCCCTTCAGCTGGGGCTTCGACTATTCTAATTATCATTAGACAACATAGGGCTGTAACCTCGGAAAAAACACACTAATAATTCCTCTAGAGAAGTGCAGCCGCTCTCTATAATTTTGTTCATACTTTAAAGATTTTTTTCAGTCCTGGGCAGGTATTACTTTACATAAATATAGGCTGCGGAATTAGTGTTCTGGGAACTAGCTTTGTATTTATTTACTTATTCGTTCATTCATTTTCTTGAGAGAGAGAGAGAGAGAGAGAGAGAGAGAGAGAGAGAGAGAGAGAGAGAGAGAGAGAGAGAGAGAGAGAGAGAGAGAGAGAGAGAGAGAGAGAGAGAGAGAGAGAGAGAGAGAGAGAGAGAGAGAGAGAGAGAGAGAGAGAGAGAGAGAGAGAGAGAGAGAGAGAGAGAGAGAGAGAGAGAGAGAGAGAGAGAGAGAGAGAGAGAGAGAGAGAGAGAGAGAGAGAGAGAGAGAGAATATGGAATTTTCATATCATACTTGGAAATCCTAAACGGGCGTGTAAACATACCTGGTAATTTCGTACGTTCGCCATCTTTGATAAAGAGAAATAGGAATGCTTATTATAACATTTGGTGACTGAAGGTTATGAGGCTGTTGGGATGGTTTCGGTGTTGCCTTGCAGTTGGTGTGGTGATGTTGATGTTGATGGAGTGTTGTTGTCGTGGTTGTTATGATGTATTGATTATAGTGTTGTAATGACGTACATTGCCGTCGCTTCCTCAGACTGGCGTTTGGTGACGGAGGATGGGCAGGCGGGGGATAAAGACAATTTCGATCTACTGATGTCCTTACTGAAGGAGACGGATGAAAATAAAGTGCTAGAACACTACTACGACAGAAGCTTCGGTTCTTATTTCATCGACAGGTGGGTGACGAAGCTAAGAGGTGAAGGGAAAAAAAGGTGCTGTTGAAAGAATATAATTCATTGTTGATATTTGTTTTCCACATTGAACAGCTTCATAATGATATTCAACATATCTGTTATACAAAGAAATAACAGACAACAACAGGCCTCCTGGACACTGGTTATCTCCTTTGTTGCGTCACTTAATATCACGTGAAAGGAAAACTTCTGCTGAATTTGCATGTTCTATTGTATTCAGATTAGTTTTGTCGTGCGTAACAATGTTCTTTGTCTCTTCCCATTTTCACTTGGTCCCACCCCGCCCCATCCCGTCCTTACCTTCCCCGCCACGCCACACAGGTTAGATGAATTGTTACCGCCCGACACCACCCACCGGGACGCCCTGCTCCACCTTCTCCACCAGGTCAGTCTGTGCCAAGCCCTGTTGCCTCATTCTGAATAGTCTGTCACAATCTTTGTGCCACGAGTCAACATTAATACTCATGTTTTGAGTGAGTGGGGTGCACACTCTCAAACTCGGAAGTTGCTGTTTACGAGTCAAGTGTGTGAAAAAAAAACGGGAAACTTTTCAGAAAATTCTCCCTCAAAAAATGTTAAAACTTTATCACAAGCCTTGATATGAAGTTAATCCAAACACAAAATAAGTTTTATCATGTTCATTGTTCATAGTTAATCAGTTGATTATTTGCTTTATACCTTCCAGTTATTGTATCTTGCAACACACACACACACACACACACACACACACACACACACACACACACACACACACACACACACACACACACACACACACACACACACACACACACACACACACACACACACACACACATACACACACACACACACACACACACACACACACACACACACACACACACACACACACACACACACACACACACACACACACACACACACACACACAGGAGGGCAAGATTGCTGGCCTTTCGCTTCGGGATGCAAGCTCACACAGCTCCTGGACTTGCCTCCAGTACTTATTAATTAATTATCTGCCATAGGTGAACAGGGACTACAATGCGAAATACAAATTAGAAATTTTCCCTGGTTTGCATTTAGTTGGTATCAGAAAAAATACCAATGATGTTCATGACTCCTGTGTATGACCGAAAATCTTTTATGGTGCACAAAGCGAGAAAATGAATAAATGTTCTAAGACTTTTGGCTCGAGGTAGCTGCAAATGAAATTCACAACTGCTTTTCTAATAAATGTTGAAGATCAAGCACGTGTTTGCTATCATACGTGAAATCAATTATACTCTTAATTGTTGTGACTGACTGACCATGTGAACTTTGAATTTGAGGCACCTACCCGATATTTAAAGACCATTTGTGGCCAAACTAACGCCGTCCCCCAAATAAAACCACCACTAACGTGTTGTACATTATGTATCTCATCACCTATGTCAATATTTTGGTGATCCGTGAGATGCTATTAGTAAGATTTACCGAAATTACGAACAATTTGGGGATATAACTCCTCCTTCCTTTCCCTTCCTTCTGGTAGCATAGAAGCACACACAGACGCAGCCTTGTCGTCCAATATTCCATGGTTTTTGTGGTAGTCCTTGTCCTTCTACTTTCTTCTATTTTCAGATAGTAAACGCTCATGAAGGAACCGGCTCCTGGCTGAACATTTCCGCCGAGGATGCCGACCAGTTCTTGAACGAAGGGAACAGTTTTCAGTGGAAGAACGGTTTCGACACGCTCATCACCCATCTCAAGGTGATTGCATATGACTGGCCATGAGGAGCCATGAAGGGACGCGTGGCTTTGATTATGACATCATTCTTTATAATGAGCATGACATTGTGTAACATTTCCATCCACCACAATCTGGAGTGTTTGGGTTTATGGTACCTTTGTTGATATTTTCTGAACGTGCTGATTGATGCTTCACCTCCTTCCCTTCATGCACTTCCCCTTTCGAATAAGATTTTTTACTCATATTCATTCCAAGTCTTTCCATCGTGATGATACAGGAAGTAAGTAATGGATCCATCATTATACATAATTGATATAGTTCATGCTAATACTACACTTGATGCTGGTACTAATATTACTGTTAGAAATATTCATGTGTATGATACTGTACATATTTTTTTAGAGAAAGAACTGGTTGTAATAAGTTAAGGATCTTGGTTTTTATTGTAATCCAATTTCATGAAAAAAAATTAAGTTACCAAGTTATTGATTCATTATATAAATCATGAACTTCACATGATTTTTGGTTCAAGTTGTGATATAGTGGAATATATCGTTTAATTTTTCTTTTAATCAACAGGCTTTATTGGCATCAAATTTCATATCCATTTATCTTACATTGCCTCCTTTATTTCTAAGGCTCGTTTTGTTTCAGTATTTTTCTGTTTGTGGATCAATAGCTAATTTGAAGATGCAGTCAATGTCATTCAATAAGTTATGAATGTTTCTGAGCCAAGAATTTGATCCTAAAGGATGCCACTGGTGACTGGTTTCTAATATGAAGCAGCTTCGCTAATGGCTCCATTTATGCAAGCTAAACCAATAAGTGACGACTCAAGAAGAGAATATTCTTAATGCAGAACTTGTAACTTTTGACATATCTTAGCTGTGTCACACACGGCGAGTAGAGAAGTTAAACAGGAAATAAGTTCAATGCTGCCTGATCTTCAATTAATTATGTCATTACCTTATTACTGCTATTATTACCTTTCTTATTGCTACTATTATTTGTACATTTCCTGTTATTACTGCTACCTTCCTGACGGTGTTGCAGGAGAACCTACCGGAGTCACTCATGCACCTTTCGTGTCCGGTGAGTCGGGTGATTTGGAACACTCCCCAATTCCCGTCGCAGGCATTAGTAGTGACGCAGGGCAACAAAGCTTTCCTCGCCCGCCACGTCCTCGTCACCGTCTCGGCCGCCTACCTGCAGAAGCACCATGACACTTTATTCCATCCCCGACTCCCTGCTGACCTACTGCATAACTTAGAGGTAAGAGTGTTGACCTCCTAATACGGGTAGTCGGGAAACACCTTGCGTTTTATTCTTTATTAGGTGTTTGCCGGTTAGTTATCTACCATGTTGAAGTAACCACTGGAAATAATTCATATCCCTTTATAATGTCTCTGTTTCACCTTCACGACGAAAATTTGAACATATACTTTCAACACAACAATAATGAGCTTGGTGAAGAAAAAAGGCAACGCTTCGGGTAATGAAAGTGTTTTTCAGGATAATTTGTGATAGTGTAGGGAGATGCAGTGCTGTAGTAGCGTGAAACAGCAGTGTAACAGAGATGCCTTTTGTGTGCCGGCAGGGCGTGAAACTCGGAGTAGCCAACAAGGTGCAGATAGGGTGGCATGACCCGTGGTGGGGTACACAACCTTTTGAACTATCCATCCTTTGGACCCACTTCAACCTCCCGCACCGTATGGTAAGAACATGGCCACACTCAAACGAATATTGTGCACACTTGTTTCGTGCACCAAGCCATCGCCTCTATCATTAATGACTTCTCGTGCTGGACTAAAACCTCTCCTCAACCTTTTTCCACTCATCTCTATCAGATGTCTATCTATTCCAAGTTACTCCTCCGGTAAAATTTTCTATCTCATCTCTCCATCTATTTCTCTGTCTGTTCTGCTGCCTTTTTTTTTTTTTTACCAATCCTTGGTTGCCATTTTATCCTAACAGTCCATCTATTAAATATTTGTCGCATTACATGTCCTGCCCATGTCCACTTTTTTATTTGAAATGTGCTCAATATGTCTTCTACTTTAGTGTGCTCCCTAATCCGTGATGCTTTCGTTTCAGTGCTTTCTTAAGACTCCAGATTTCAGAACTGGTAGAATGCACTGATTATATACCTTTCTCTTTAGTGATAATGGTAGATTACTTTTCATAAAATTGTGTTGTCTACCTAAAGCACTCTATTCCATCAATATTATTCTTTTGATTTATTGTTCATTATCTGGACATGTATTATTTTTCCTTTCTAAGTAAATGTATTCTCTATATATTTGAATTCCTGCCTCTTCCCATTCCAAGTTCTTAAAATTTTCCTCTAAAACTGCCGTGAACAGTTTAAGAGAAATAGTGTCGCCTTGTCTAACCCCTTTCTGTATTGGTATTTTCTCGCTGACCTTATGTAGCTTTATAGTGGCAGTGCTTTCCTTATAGATGTCTTTTAATATCATTACATATTTCCTGTGCCCCTTGTCTCCTGATTGTTGTCATAACTGCTGAGGTTTTCACTGAGTCAAAGACTTTTTCATAACCTATGAAAGGTGGTCAGTTTTTGAACAACCACTCCGAAATTTTGCTTGCTCTCTCAGCTGGTTTGAGTCCAGCGTCGCACTACATCGTGAACACTTTTGTAAAAAGTTTGTATACTATAGACTGTAGACTTATTAGACGATAGCTATTTTTTTAGGTCTTTGATATCTCCTTTCCTATGAATTAGCATTTAGAAAATCTTAAGAACAACAAGTCCAAATCGATTGTGAATATTATGTACTTTCGAGAATCATAGAGTACTTAAGTGTCTGTGAAAGCTTAATGTCAGTAGCTATCCCCTAGTTTATGAAAATAATACAAACATTCTCATATAGAACTGTGCGCTTCACAGTTCCAGCGACGCCGTGCTTGGCTGTCATGCGCATGCGCACATGTCCGAGATGGGACCGAGCCACTAGGGAAGAGAGAGCACTGTAGCTCATGCAGTGCCGACCTTGGTGAGCTAGCGGGAGGTAATGTTGTTTTTTGACTCCGCGTGTGTTGTGTTTAAAAACCATGCACCATATTCTTGAATGTGATAAATTGTAGAATTAAATTATTATTCTGCTTTCAGCTAATCTATTTAATTCACATTTTGTGCGCATGCACACATGTCCAAGATAGGAAGTTGCACGCAAGAGAGAGAGAGCACTGTCACTCACGCAGTGCTGACCTTTTTACACAATATTAAAACAGTAGCTAAAATTTTTCTGAAGCAGCACCCCCACTAATTCTAGCTACGAGCCACCACTGGTTGGAATAGTGTCATGGGGGGTCCAGGGGGGGCGCAGCCCTCCCGGCTGGTTAGGATAGGCTAGGTCAGGTTATGCTAGGTTAGGTTAGGTTAGGTTAAGTTTTTATGATGTGATTTTGTTGATTTCCGGCGCATACTTTCCCCAAATATGGCCGCTTTTGTCCTTAGACTTTTTTTCTTCTTCGGATCACCGTATCTTATCTATTATGGCCTCCCCCACCCAAAAACCCCGCTTTTCCGACATGTCCCCAAGCTTATTGGGGAGAGGGGGGACTGCGCCCCCCCTGGACACCCCCAGGATACTATTCCAACGTAACCAAACCTAACCTAGAACCCCTAATATAACATAACCTAACATTGTATTGTGAGCTTAATATCAACGAGCGATCATTAAAACCTTCACAGACACTTAAGTACTCTATCTATGCTTCTCGAAAGTACATAATATTCACAATCGATTTGGAGTTGTATTTCTTAAGAATAACCTAGCATTTTTCCAAATACTTGGTAAAAAACAGGTTTGTATCCATTTCGTTAAAAAATTACTGCTAGTTTGTCTAGTAGAAAATCGCCCGCATCCTTGATTAGATCAATTGGATAAGCCAATGTACATGTATCTTATGCTTTGCCTTGCTCATTCCTTTTAGTGCTTTCTTTATTTCACTTGTGTTTACACAGGTTACTTCATTGTTTATAGCTTCCATGCTGGGATCTTCGGTTTGCCTATCATTACTACTTTATAATTTTTCTACTAGCTTGATCACCTCAACTCTAACATTTGTAATATGGTGGTGGTGGTAATGGTGGTGGTGGTACGTACTTTAAACCATGTTCTCTGCGGCAGTCGTGGCTCTACGGCGTTGCGACCGTGTTCAGCGTGCACCGGCAGAGGGCAGTGCTGGAGCTGTTCGTCACTGGTAAAAACTCCACCCACATGGAGGAGCTGCAGGAGGACGATGTGAAGGACCACGTTTTATACCTCCTCCGGGAAACATCAGGGCAGGATGTTCCGCAACCCACCTTCTTCAGAAGGTGCGTGTGTGTGTGTGTGTGTGTGTGTGTGTGTATGTGTGTGTGTGTGTGTGTGTGTGTGTGTGTGTCTCTCTCTCTCTCTCTATATATATATATATATATATATATATATATATATATATATATATATATATATATATATATATATATATATATATAATTCACTATGCTCTTGAGAATCACGTGCTGGAATCGTGATTGCCAGCCATTACACTCACGAGAGACCTTAATACCCTGATCTATGGGTAAGAATGTGACCTTTCATACATCAAACCCCAATTCTCTTGCTCAAGGACAGTAACTGCTCGATCATTAGTGAAATCGCTGAATCTTGAGCGAGGCGCGAACCCCAGCCTGTTGAGTGACAAACCAGGTTGTTATCCCTTGAGCTACCAAGCAGTGTGTGTGTGTGTGTGTGTGTGTGTGTGTGTGTGTGTGTGTGTGTGTGTGTGTGTGTGTGTGTGTGTGTGTGTGTGTGTGTGTGTGTGTGTGTGTGTGTGTGTGTGTGTGTGTGTGTGTGTGTGTGTGTGTGTGTGTGTGTGTGTGTGTGTGTGTGTGTGTGTGTGTGTGTGTGTGTGTGTGTGTGTGTGTGTGTGTGTGTGTGTGTGTGTGTGTGTGTGTGTGTGTGTGTGTGTGTGTGTGTGTGTGTGTGTGTGTGTGTGTGTGTGTGTGTGTGTGTGTGTGTGTGTGTGTGTGTGTGTGTGTGTGTGTGTGTGTGTGTGTGTGTGTGTGTGTGTGTGTGTGTGTGTGTGTGTGTGTGTGTGTGTGTGTGTGTGTGTGTGTGTGTGTGTGTGTGTGTGTGTGTGTGTGTGTGTGTGTGTGTGTGTGTGTGTGTGTGTGTGTGTGTGTGTGTGTGTGTGTGTGTGTGTGTGTGTGTGTGTGTGTGTGTGTGTGTGTGTGTGTGTGTGTGTGTGTGTGTGTGTGTGTGTGTGTGTGTGTGTGTGTGTGTGTGTGTGTGTGTGTGTGTGTGTGTGTGTGTGTGTGTGTGTGTGTGTGTGTGTGTGTGTGTGTGTGTGTGTGTGTGTGTGTGTGTGTGTGTGTGTGTGTGTGTGTGTGTGTGTGTGTGTGTGTGTGTGTGTGTGTGTGTGTGTGTGTGTGTGTGTGTGTGTGTGTGTGTGTGTGTGTGTGTGTGTGTGTGTGTGTGTGTGTGTGTGTGTGTGTGTGTGTGTGTGTGTGTGTGTGTGTGTGTGTGTGTGTGTGTGTGTGTGTGTGTGTGTGTGTGTGTGTGTGTGTGTGTGTGTGTGTGTGTGTGTGTGTGTGTGTGTGTGTGTGTGTGTGTGTGTGTGTGTGTGTGTGTGTGTGTGTGTGTGTGTGTGTGTGTGTGTGTGTGTGTGTGTGTGTGTGTGTGTGTGTGTGTGTGTGTGTGTGTGTGTGTGTGTGTGTGTGTGTGTGTGTGTGTGTGTGTGTGTGTGTGTGTGTGTGTGTGTGTGTGTGTGTGTGTGTGTGTGTGTGTGTGTGTGTGTGTGTGTGTGTGTGTGTGTGTGTGTGTGTGTGTGTGTGTGTGTGTGTGTGTGTGTGTGTGTGTGTGTGTGTGTGTGTGTGTGTGTGTGTGTGTGTGTGTGTGTGTGTGTGTGTGTGTGTGTGTGTGTGTGTGTGTGTGTGTGTGTGTGTGTGTGTGTGTGTGTGTGTGTGTGTGTGTGTGTGTGTGTGTGTGTGTGTGTGTGTGTGTGTGTGTGTGTGTGTGTGTGTGTGTGTGTGTGTGTGTGTGTGTGTGTGTGTGTGTGTGTGTGTGTGTGTGTGTGTGTGTGTGTGTGTGTGTGTGTGTGTGTGTGTGTGTGTGTGTGTGTGTGTGTGTGTGTGTGTGTGTGTGTGTGTGTGTGTGTGTGTGTGTGTGTGTGTGTGTGTGTGTGTGTGTGTGTGTGTGTGTGTGTGTGTGTGTGTGTGTGTGTGTGTGTGTGTGTGTGTGTGTGTGTGTGTGTGTGTGTGTGTGTGTGTGTGTGTGTGTGTGTGTGTGTGTGTGTGTGTGTGTGTGTGTGTGTGTGTGTGTGTGTGTGTGTGTGTGTGTGTGTGTGTGTGTGTGTGTGTGTGTGTGTGTGTGTGTGTGTGTGTGTGTGTGTGTGTGTGTGTGTGTGTGTGTGTGTGTGTGTGTGTGTGTGTGTGTGTGTGTGTGTGTGTGTGTGTGTGTGTGTGTGTGTGTGTGTGTGTGTGTGTGTGTGTGTGTGTGTGTGTGTGTGTGTGTGTTGTGTGTGTGTGTGTGTGTGTGTGTGTGTGTGTGTGTG
>JAXIVD010005194.1:0-2500 GCA_036785275.1 Cancer borealis | reverse complement strand
CAGCGGCATCATTGGACCATTCTAGGCAGTCATGGGCCAGACTTCTTTCTCTCTAAGCCACAAAGGGATGCTAGCTCATTCTTTTAGCAAGATAAGGTTACCAGAATCACCAACATTCCATCCCATCATGAATTATATAAGCGTAGGCTTGTGGAAAATATTTCACATTTCGTCTTTTCTCAGCAATTTATGGTTATTTGTCTTTTCAGGAGTATCAACTATATGTACCGCAAGATTTTTATTGCTTAGTGTGAAAATTTATTTAAGCTTCTTAATGTTGAAAAAGGAAGAATCTCATAAATACATCAAGAATAGATTTTGATACACAGAAATAAAGTTGAGGATGCATTGGTTGAAAAAAATGAGCGACTATTGAAGGAAGAGTGATGGCATCATTATGAAAATATGTAATAATTTGGTGGTGGTAAAAAAAAGAAAAAAAAGAAAAGTGTGTAGATAAAGATAAATGGTCAAAAAGTATTAATTGTTTTACGAGAGCCATTAAAGTGCTTGAAGGATTCCTCTATAAATAATTGTAGACTGGTCATGAGGAAAACAGAAAAGCTTTAAAATATCAGTAAAGAATAAGTGAAAACACCGTCAATGATGTTATGGTTTTTCTGATGGTGTGACCGAGTTGTCTTCTTAATTATACATGAAACAAGGACGAACACAAACTTGAGGCCATGAGAAAATCACAAATTTAAGGTCTTTAGTCAGATACAAGTGCTGATTCAACTTTTTTTTTTCTGAGCGAAGACAAAATACAGCAAAACATGGAGAGCTACTTTGGTCTCTTGGACTATGTCATCTTTATACTGGTGCTGGGTGTGTCTTCTGCCATTGGCCTTTACTATAGGTTCACGGGAGGCAAACAGAAGACCTTTAAGGTGAGTTATTTAACTGCATTTTTATAGCATTTACAATTTGATATTTAGCAGTGATCATTATAACACACTTAATTCTTGAATATATCAAGCTTATATATATTTTTAAAATTATCATTAAAGACTCTATTGTCAATATGCTGATATAAATGAGAAAGCCTTAGAAATATACACATATATTGTGGCTTAAAGTGCTTTTAAAAGATACCCTATTGGAAATGATAAATACTTGTAGTAGCTGTGCAGATTTTGAATATATTTGATTGAATCTTTAATTTAGCAATGTTTTGCACACAGGAATACATGATGGCTGACAACAACATGTCAGTGCTGCCTGTTGCCTTCTCCCTGATGGCTTCATTCATGTCTGCCATTACCATCTTGGGTGTGTCCAAAGAAAATTACATGTTTGGGACACAGTTCATCGTAATCAACTTCTCCTACCTCATTTCCACACCCATAGTGTGCTATCTCTATCTTCCAGTCTTCTTCAGGCTACAAAACACAAGTGTTTATGAGGTATTATGTGCATGGCACAACTGTGTACTAGAAGAAAGTAGATAATTCTAACTGAAAGAAAGGAATGCACTGTACTTTGCATTATTATCAAAAACACTCGGTGATGATACTTTAGTTAGTACGTACATACTCAGCATTATGTGATTCAACTTGTCTGTATTAACACTGTTTGCTTTACAGTACTTGGAGCGAAGATTCGGACGATTGACCCGGATCTGTGCTTCTCTGGCCTTCTCCCTTCAGATGACACTCTATATGGGCATTGTGCTTTATGCTCCAGCACTCGCACTCTCAGCAGTCACAGGTTAGTTATTACATTTTTTTTTTTTTTTTCTTAAACATATATCTATCTAACTTTGAACTTATTTATTTACCTATCTATTTGTCTATATATCTAACTGTTCTTTTTCTCTGGTTTTCTACCTGTCTATCTATACATTATGATATCTGCTCCCTTGGAACTGCTTCAAGCATAAGTATTTACCTACTTGAATTTATCTAATAACCTTGGAGTATGGCAGTAGCAGAGAAGAAGAGATTAAATGTAATGGAGATGAGGTGTCTCAGAAGTATGTGTAGAGTAACACGCATAGACCGAGTGAGAAATGAGGTGCAAAGGAGAACTGGTGTTACAAGAGAGTTGGCTGGTCGATCAGAGCAGAGTGTGTTGAGGTGGTTTGGAGACAAGGAGAGAATGGACCAGTTGGCAAAGAGAATAGTAGGATAAGATGTGAGAGGTGTGAGGTTGAGAGGAAGGCCATGAACGGGATGGATGGACACTTTGAAAAGAGAACTGAATGAAAGAGGAATGTCTATGGAGCAAGGAAGGATGATTGTGTGCAATAGAAGTGAATAGGGAGCAGTGGTGAATGTATGATTCTCTGTACTTTTTATGATTCATCCTGCTTTGAGTGGTTTCCTGTTTGAGTGGGGCTACGTCAGGGTGTGATGTCACCATGATTGTTTGAGATATATATATATGTATATATATATATATATATATATATATATATATATATATATATATATATATATATATATATATATATATATATATATATATTATATATATATATATATAATATAATATATAT
>JAXIVD010005193.1:22500-30637 GCA_036785275.1 Cancer borealis | reverse complement strand
GTGGTGAAAGCAGACAGATGCATACAGTTAAAAAAAAAAAAAAGACTTGAAAGAAATGTAGTACTTACCAGAGTGAACGAGAAATGCAAAGAAAAATGGAATAATGTAAAAAAAAAAATGTGAATTATACGAGGATGAAAAGCAGATAAAGACTAAAAAGACCACTGTGTGAGTTGTATTGGAAGGAAGTTAAAAATGAAAAGAAAGGGAACAATATTATAGGAGTAGCAAAGGGAGTGATGTGAAAAGATATAGAAGAAAGGATGTTGAGAGAACGAAAGAGGCTAGGAAAGGAAGATGGATAGGCTACAATAAAAAAAATCTAATGATGTAAAAAGTGAGGTGGATGTATTTATGACGTATATGGGAATGATAAGTGGTGTTAGAATTATGCATGAACAAGAGATATTTATAAGGGAGGAAGGGATAAAAGTTATTGAAATGTTGAGGAATGAAAGACAGCAGGAACGGATGGGAGTGACTGTTATCGAATGGATTAGGAAAAATGTAGCAGGAGATAGAATAGAAGTCGATATTATACCACTCTACAAGGTGAAGGCAATAAAATGAGTGCGAAAATTATAGAGGTAAATGTCCAAGTCTCTTAAGTATAGCTAGAAAGATTGATTAATTGCAAGAGATCACAGAGTATATATAATTAGCGAAGAGCAGAAAAGGGTTTAGGAATAATTAAAATATGTCGGATCAAATCTTTTTACTCAGGGTAATGTTTTGAGCTTTTCAATTTTTTTTTCTTTTCTATGTTATGAACTTTTTATATGTTCCTGTATCATTAGTTCCTTACGGTTTTGTTATATTTTAACTTTTCGCAATGTTTTTCCTAGATTTTCTTATTTCGTTTTCCAAATTTGTTTTTTTGTTATTAAAAAAAAAATTTCCATTATTTTCCCTTATTATTAGCTTTGGAAATGTGAAATTATTTAGTGGTTCCTTTTTGATGCGCTTCTGGAGGTGGGTTTGTTTTCCGTTTTCTGTGTCATTCACGTCAAGGCGGGCTGCCGAAAGAGCATTTGTGTTGGGAGCTGCCCAGATATAACATTTTGTATCTGTTCGGCTTCCTACATGGTATGTTTATATTAATATATTACTAGAGTTGTGTTTAATAGGTTAGAAAATGTTGACCCTGAATTGATATACAATTATAAGTGATATTTTGGTTCATGTCCTCTGCTCTCTGTGTTATGGTATTTAGAATGTTGGGTTTTCGGAGGCAGTGCATTGGTGTTTGTTTGGTATTGACAACTTGGCATGATACTACACTACTGGGGGTATTTGAAGTGAGAGTCTTTGCCTTACTTTGTTTATAATTGGTTGCAGTGTGAGGTGTTAGGTGGAATTATTAGTATAAGTTTGATATGTTGTTTACAAGCTTGACGAGATTATTGTTTCATTTAGTATTTTGATATTATGTCCTGGTTTATTTTGTTTTGGTTTTGTGCCATTGCAGTACCAGCTAATTTGTCACTGGATAACATGACAGACGAGCGCAGGGCTAGTTATTGGGCTATAACGTAATGTTATAGCACAGTGGTCATTTGATCAGCCTGAAGCTCCCGCTGGGTGTTATATCGAATGTTGCCAGGATCCTGTAAAAGCACAGTGCCATGTATTGTACAATCAAACATCGAAAGTTAGGTTCCACGACTTTCTATGACTGCCTAATGAGTCTCTAGGTAACTTGTTATTGTAAACGAACATTGAGTCCTACGCGATACCCATTACGTTATTTACAATGACACTGGAGTTTAAAACGATAATATCCTTTCATTTTAAGTATAAATTCATAAGATTATTACAAGCTATGGACTAGACACATTTTACTTTAGTATACCCAAAATATAATTTATTTTCTATTGACTATTTAGTTTTCTTTAAAATTTACCACAGTAACTTCTGTAGTATATAATAAAGGAAAAATTTTAATAAAAAAATTATAATCGGTTGATCAATTAAGGAAATGTTTATTAGTTGATTAATGTGACTAAATACTATTTTTTTTTCCTTTATCGATGTAATATTCGGTTAGGGATATTTCTGTTTAAAGTTAACTACGCTTGATTAACTTTCTCGTACACAACACTAAAACGTGAACTTGATTTGCCAAAGAGTTATATACAAACATGTTGTTGATATGCTATAATCCACTGTGAAATAACACGAGCCCAGACGACATTAGCAGCCCAGGGCGTAGTGGATGCTGCTACATGTAACAGAACATCCCGACGGTAATTTGGAAGAAAACTCTACTTTGAAAGAACCGTAGACTAAAGTAAATATGTTTGCATTCTTCACAGTAGGTTATGCGTCCGTGCTTGCGTGTGAGCCGTGAGGTTAGAGCGTCACTCCACTTTAGGAGGCAACGCGGGGGAAGGCAAGAGTTCAAGCGATGACCTGCTGTGGCGCGACCGGGAAGGTGAAACTACCCAGAGGAGGCCATAGAGGGGCATGGAGCGCCTTCCTTGGCTTGTTGGCCTATCTGTGTAGTCCTTGTTTTGTCATCACAACCTTCATCAGTAGCTGCCATGCCCCACAACTGTAAAATATAAGACACTACATCAGAATAATATGTCAATCTATGGAAACTGCCGACAAGTGCCTTGGGAAACACATCGGTGTTCTCCCTGCACACAGCATACCTGCGTGCATAGCTGCAGCATACGCCAGGGCAGCTGCTGCTTCCACCTTCAACCCTTGCATAAGAGGGTTAAAGGGTTAAGGGTGCGGCCAGATAGCAGCATGAAACTTTTTAGTGATGCTGCAGAAACGCTGGAGTGAACCGTTGTTACTGAGGATAGTGTGGATCTATTTATTTATTTGTTTATTCATCAATATATTTTTTTTATTGTTCATCTTATTTTTTCTAGATCTCCTTAGCCAGGGAAGAATGCAAGATCATTCTTATTGCGTTGTTTATGTTGTTGCTATTGTTATTATAATTATCATTATTATTATTATTAATATTATCATTATCATTATCATTATTATTATCATTGTTAGTATTGTTGTTATTATTATAATTTTTACTATTACTATTATTATCATCATCATATTTAACATTATTATGAGTATTATAAAAGGATTAATTGTCATTATTATTATCGTTATTCATCGCAATGAAAATATTTTAGTTCAACAACAGGAGCAAGGCCGAACGCGCACCTTGGATGAAACACTTGAAGAAGGGGAGTGTGAGATGTGGAGGAAGAGGAGTAACGTGGAGGGGAAGAGGGAGGGGGAGGTGGAGGGAAGGAAGGAGCAAGGAGGAGTGGAGGACACAGTAGTAACGGGCTCAAGTTAGCGGCTGGCCTCTAGTTGGGGGCGGCAAGGTGGGCGGGGCTTACTGCAATACGTCACCGCCCAAGCAACATCCATCCTTCCTCATTTCCATCAATATCAACCTTGCTTTCCACCTCTACTACATCAAACTGCGGCAGAGATATAAGGCACCGTAAAATTAAGCTACCATATTGTGCGTGCAGCATGTAATCAAGCCTCACCATCTAAAAAGCCATCATACACATCATGTAAAACTCCGCCTCCTTGCATAGTGACGTCACCGCTGCGTCATGGAGTGAAATGACGTAACACTGTATAGCTGCACCCATTGGCCAGGGGAGAAGAATAAAACAAGATGACAAGGCTATCGCTTTTGGAACTCCAGTCTGGCTTCGCGTTGCACTGAGTCTGGAGTAGGTGGTTAGTTAGTGCGTGGATCCAGTGTTTACGTCCCCGGCGGGAGGGCCTACGAGGACCTGCCTGGACGCGGGCTGCTCCTAGGCCTCTTTGCATGACACCCACACAGTCGCCTGCCTCCGCCACCCTCCATGGATTTAGGTAACGCACGCAACTTTTTATTTGTTTTCATCCTTCTCCCTATCATCCTCCCGGCGGTTCTACTCGAGCACATGACTACCGGTAACTTTACATTGAGGCGCCGTGGAAGTCATGAAGGGGACAAGTGCGTAGGGTGCGGAGAATGGCGCGGCTCCTCAGTGTGTCAGGACGTGCTCGTAATGGAATTCGATAAGGGGGCACTAAAAATAGTATCAGCTCGCGGGACGCTTGTTTGCTGCCAGGACCAACACATTAACAATTAACCACAAATAGACGCCGTAATATTAATAACTTGTGAGGTCTGGGAGGCTATGGGTGAACGGCGTAAAACAGAGAGAGAGAGAGAGAGAGAGAGAGAGAGAGAGAGAGAGAGAGAGAGAGAGAGAGAGAGTGTTAGCCAACTTCACCACATTCATACGCTGTCACAATGAAACGTTTAGGTTAATATATAAGCTATTGGGGGCGTGTTTTTTACCGTCTTTTCCTTCCTATTCCTTATTACCATTATGTTTTTTTTTCTTTCTATATTTATACACCCCATGTTTATCTTTTTTTTATTTCTATTTGTTGGTAATTGTTATGGGGTTATTGTTATTGTTGTTATTGTTTGTTTTCACGTCTGTTGAAATAAGTGCAATATATTAGTTTTTTGTATTGTCTTAATATAGGATTCAAACTATTTATTTACATGTTTATTTGTTTTGTTATTTTTACTTTTTTATATCCATCTTTGTGTGTGTGTGTGTGTGTGTGTGTGTGTGTGTGTGTGTGTGTGTGTGTGTGTGTGTGTGTTGTAATGACTGTTGTGCCAAATGTTGTATAGGCTCGTAATAGCAAGGTGGTTAGGTGTGGTAATGATGATAATAGTAATAATAATGATAATAATAATGATGATAACAATAATAATAAGAAAAGAATACAAAAACGTTTATATAAACTTCCCTTTTGCATCCAAGATAGAAACATAAACAAAATGTCAAAGCAGCAAAACAAAGAAAAAATGTTAAAGCTGTTTTCTCTTGAGGTTTTTGTTTTATAGGAATACAAACATTACTGGTCGAGTAGTTAGTCCTCAGTGTAATACCTTTTAATCTGCTTTCACTCCACGCATAGATACGGTGATAATTTCTGTATATTTGCATAATTATGATATGTGCAGACAATAGTTATGATAATGGTCATGATAATTATGGTGATAATGTTAATAATGGCAATAATTATGGTAACGATGATAATCATAATGATAATGATGAAAACACCAACAATAATAATTATGATAATAATGACTATGATAATGATAATGATAATAACTGTAATGAAAGTATTAGAATATCCTGCTATTACTTTTACTTCTACTACTACTACTACTACTACTCCTTTTTCAACTACTACTACTACTACTACTACTACTACTACTACTACTACTACTACTACTGGTGCCATTATTAATGTTATTATTGTTATCATCATGGTGTACCCTCAACTTTGTGGATTGATGTACATACTTAGACCATGTTTTATACTGTAACATGACTGATGATTATTGCATCTAGAAGCTTACAGTCACTGGCAACACAATACTGAGGAAGTTTTCTCACTGTAGCCTAAAGATGGAACTGTAATTATTCAGGAGGCATTGCTACTTTATTCCATCTGACGTAAATCGATGTGGTCGCAGTTCAAGGTTGCTACTCTGAACCGTTTTAGGGTAAGTCACAACGACGTCCTTAAAGGGGCTTCTGAGAATGGACCATGTCATTCCTCACCTTCCAAAGTCTGAATGTGATCCGCCGTCATTCCGTGTTGAGCATGAATAGAAGAATGGACTACTTTTGGATTTTATCACCACCTCCGTTAGGCAAAGCTCTGTCTATGTATGTGGTTCTATACGACAGGAGTGGCTCGATCTACTGTTTGTACACAATGCATGATAGTGGAACTGTACCTGAGTGTACCATATATACCTACGCAGGTCAAGTTTTATTCGTAAACAAAGTATGTCCTCAATGAATGCCATATATTTGGTTATTAATATATATTTACTGTGGTTATTTCTAGAGTCAGATTCATTTATGTTTTTGTTATTATTCATCATTAATTTCTTATCATTATTATTCGAATATTGCAGTTTTTGTTGCTTTCATTGTTGTTATTAAAATAATAATAATAATAATTATTATTATTAATATATTCATTATTACTATTATTATTATTATTGTTATTGTTGTTGTTATTATCATTAATATTTATATCATAATAAGTATAATATATGTTGTTATTATTATTATTATTATTATTATTATTATTATTATTATTATTATTATTATTATCATTATCATTATTATCGTTTTTAATTTTTTTATTATTATAATTCTTGTTATTTTCATTATGTCTACTACTTCTACTTCTAATAATATCACTACTATCAATATCAATATATCGTCAAACATTCTAATACACACACACACACACACACACACACACACACACACACACACACACACACACACACACACACACACATGACCTTTCACTGCCCACCAATAACCATCATGCATAAGTGAGGAGAAGCTATTATTTCCCCTCCCGCTCGTATATGACACAATTATATTCTCTCTTTTACTTCATCTACATTTCAATTTCCATCATTTTACATTATACAGATATAGAACGAAGGAAAAATAAATACACTTAACACACACACAAAAATAAAAATAAAAGACACCTGACTAACGTTTCATTATTACCATTTAACATTTAGTATATGAAAGAAAACAAGCGAGATAAGTTGAGGTTATTTACATATGTCACCGGTGGGAAGGTTCTCATGTAGTTACGTATTTATAAGTACTACTAGTAACCAAACAATCTCTTATCTTCTTATCTGTGACGCTATGGGTTATCTTCATCAAGTGTAATGATAGATAGAAGCTGGTGTGTGTGTGTGTGTGTGTGTGTGTGTGTGTGTGTGTGTGTGTGTGTGTGTGTGTGTGTGTGTGTGTGTGTGTGTGTGTGTGTGTAATAATAATAATAATAATAATAATAATAATAATAATAATAAACAGTTTATTAATTAAGGCAACCGTTAGGCTGAACATTTACAAATATACAAAAAAGGCATGGAAAAAAATGAAATAAAGGGGAATAGAGACTGGTAGGTCTGACGAACAACTGGGTGGGTGATGAGGAGGATAACGAGTGTAGTACAGACTAGTGAGGGACTGGTGGGTCTGACGAATAACTGGGGGCTGATGAGGGGATAGCGAGTGTAATATAGACGAAACGGCAGCGGTTGATTAGTCGTGAAGTACACAGGGGACGGCGGCGGTGACTAGTAGTGAAGTATCCATCAAGGCAGAGGTGTTGAGTTGTAGGGAAGTAGACAACAGGGACGGTGGCGAGGGGAGGGGGAAGAGGTCAACAAGCTGCTTGGATTCATGTCTTCACCCTATGAGGTCAAAACGGGATGTGTGTGTGTGTGTGTGTGTGTGTGTGTGTGTGTGTGTGTGTGTGTGTGTGTGTGTGTGTGTGTGTGTGTGTGTGTGTGTACTGTAGTGGTTACAAGTGGTATAATAGTAAGTATGGGTGGTTCATGTTTAGGTTTAATTAGGTTAGATTAGGTTATGTATGTTAGTATGTTTACCGTCTTTGTGTAGGATAGCTCTTGTTTCCCGTGGTATATGAGCTGAATTTGTTTTCCCTTGGGTGTAATAATGACGTTTTCTGTAGTACATGTCAGCCCTGTCCCTGTTTCCCCTTGTGTGTGTCAGCTCTGTTTCCCCTTGTGTGTGTCAGCTCTGTTTTCCCTTGTGTGTGTCAGCTCTGTTTCCCCTTGTGTGTGTCAGCTCTGTTTTCCCTTGTGTGTGTCAGCTCTGTTTTCCCTTGTGTATGTCAGCTCTGTTTTCCCTTGTGTATGTCAGCTCTGTTTTCCCTTGTGTATGTCAGCCCTGTTTCCCTTTAGACAGCCATGTTCCCTTTGTATCCTATGCTTGCTCTGTTTTCCCTTCAATAGAGTGCAGTCTTCCCATTGCTTTTAATGGCTCACACTGTTTTGTTATTTTTATTTTATTGGTGTTCCCCTTTCCCCTTTTGTTATCATTGGTGCATCCTCGTTTTCTATGAAGCATTTTTTTTTTTTTACTGTGGTATTTTCGTGATTATTATTTATACATGGTTGGTTTGACTTTTTGTTTTATTTTCCTTCCTTTCTTTTTGTGTTCGTATTTACGTGGTGTTGTGTTCACTGATTCTTCCTTCGTCATTAAGGGTAGGAAGGGAAGGA
>JAXIVD010005193.1:15000-20000 GCA_036785275.1 Cancer borealis | reverse complement strand
ACAATTATTTATAGGCCCTCAGGGATGTAGGACAGATACATAGATAGATTATCATTATTACCATCATTATTATTATTACTACCATTATCATTATTATTATCGGAATCATCGCTTCCTCCATTCATCACCACCATCACCACCACTGTTTTTATTATCTCTCATCACCTCTCATCACCTTTGCTTCTTACTACTTTCATCCACACTCTTGCTAGTCACCACCACCACCACCACCACCACCACCACCACCACCGCCGCCGGGAGAAGCCGCGTCACACAACACAACATAGCGTGCTGCCCCGTCTATATTTGTCCACGGGGAGTGTATGAGCGCAGGCGTGGGGGCGGCTGTGTTTATCTGCTCGATGAGGGGGAGGAGGGGAGCAGGTAGAGGAGGAGGAGGGTGGGGCGTGGTGGGGGTGGCGGTGGGGGTCGTCCCGCCACAAAACTGGTGGTGGAGGTCATATTAAAGAGGAGCAGCCAGGCCCTTCTTCAAGCTGAGGGGTCCTTAATCCCTCCTAGCCCGCGGCGCCACCTGCTGAAGGTCACGGGACTGGTGGTGGTGGTGAGGTGGGCGGTGTTTGTTTTGTTGTTGTGGTGGGCGTGTTTGTTTTTGTTTGTTTGTTTGTTGTGGTGGTGGTGCGGGGATGTTTGTTTTTATTTGTTGTGGTGGTGTTCGTGTTTGTTTGTTTGTTTGTTTGTTGTGGTGCTTTTTTTGTTTGTTTGTTTGTTGTGGTTTGTTTGTTTGTTTGTTTGTTGTGGTGGTGTTTGTTTGTTGTGGTGTTTGTTTGTTGTGGTGTTTGTTTGTTTGTTTGTTGTGGTGTTTGTTTGTTTGTTGTGGTGTTTGTTTGTTGTGGTGTTTGTTTACTGTGGTGTTTGTTTGTTTGTTGTGGTGTTGGTTTGCTTGTTTGTTGTTGTAGTGTTTGTTTGTTTGTTGTAGTGTTTGTTTGTTTGTTGTGGTGTTTGTTTGTTTGTTGTGGTGTTTGTTTGTTTGTTTGTTTGTTGTGGTGTTTGTTTGTTTGTTGTTTGTTGTAGTGTTTGTTTGTTTGCTGTGGTGTTTGTTTGTTTGTTGTGGTGTTTGTTTGCTGTGGTGTTTGTTTGTTTGTTGTGTTTGTTGTGTTGTTGTATTCCTTAATATAGTTTACCATTTTGCAAAACTGGTTAGGAATACATTCACCTCATTACATTCTTATTTCTTTCCACATCATCGTCATTTCATCTTTATCATCATCATCATCATCATTTATCATCATCATTATCATTGTTACTATTGCTGCTTGTGATGAAAATGATCGTAATGTTTGTGACTGGATTGTAGAAATGTATTTATATATCATGGATGCCAATTATTAGTATTTATAATATATTTGTATTGAAATTAGTTCTTAGGCTATTGTTAGTTTGTATTTTTTTGGAATTACTTATTAAAAGCTTATTGTAATAAATTATGCTATTCTTAGTCTCATTTATGATGTTATAACGCACACGCACACACACACACACACACACACACACACACACACACACACACACACACACACACACACACACACACACACACACACACACACACTCACACACACACACACACACACACACTCACACTCACACTAGCTACATCGATTTTTCTACAAGTGTTCAAGTTGCATACAAGTGTTACAGCGAGGTCTAACGACAAGCCGGATTTTTTTTTAAACCTATTTTTGTTTACCCTTGGCTGGTACCTTATTAATGTAAACAAAAAAGAGTATTTGCGAAGTAGCAGCAGCAGCATCAGTAGTAGTAGTAGTAGTAGTAGTAGTAGTAGTAGTAGTAGTAGTGGTATAATATTATCATATACCCTGTGTTCCAAATATGTACTACAAACAATTTTTTATAAGTCATCCATGAAGTACAAGTTTACTCTATACCTTGAAAACACGTCAGAAATGTTACATTCCCTTTCTTTTTCAATTATTCATTCATTCATTTTTTTTTTCCCAGCCATAAAAGAATATAAAACATTTTACAAACCATAACCAAACATTCCCTTTTCAACACACACACACACACACACACACACACACACACACACACACACACACACACACACACACACACACACACACACTTAACCCAACTTACCACTCTACGCATATAGTTCACCACATAGCCACATTGCCTGTCATACACCACCCCAAAAAACTACTGAAGCTGCCACAGTATATCACGGGAGTCTGCGAGGCGCACGGCATTTCCTTCCCGTCCCCCTGAACCGTGAGGAAAGCAGGTGCAAAATGTTTAAAGATGTGGCAAGGGTGGTGAGTGCGTGGAGGGACGAGTGTATGCTAGTGGAGGGGGATGACGAGAAACCGAGACGTGAAGGGGAGAGGGTAAGGAAGGAGGGACTCGGTAGTGAGACAGTGATAAGGAAGAAGGGACAGGCAGGGCAGGGCAGGGCAGGGCAGTAGTGAATGTGGTACAAACGGCAGGCAATAACGCGGCGAGACAGGAATAGGGAACAGCAGAAAGGGAAATAACAGTGTGACAGGACTAAGAACAGGACGGAAGGAGGAAGAGTGATTTGTAATGGAGACTAGAGCAATGTTTCTTAAATTTGGGGAGCATGCAGATCCAGGAGTGTTGAAAGAACTTTGAAGGGATGGTAGTAATGAGTGTTAAGTGTAGTGTAGTGTGTTAGGCCAGTGAGACTATACACGTATACGTAGTACACTTCAGATGTCGTTTCGAAAAGAGTGATTTTGTTTTTAGCGTGAGTGTCTTAGCATTTGACTTTCTCGTGACGATTTTTTCATCACTGTTTACATCGCTGATATTTATTTATTTATCTATTGGTTTATTTTTGGGGAGGATAAGGAATAAAGTACAAAAAACATATATATCCAATTTACTTTATAATACTGTAGCAAGTGTAGTCAACGTAACCAAATAATATGAGTGCAGGGCCAGACAGAAAAAAGTTACGAAACGCTGGATTAGAGCGAGAACCGTGATAGGAACGAGGCAGTGATACGATAACAAGAACCACAAGACGAGAACCACAACACTACATAGGACGGTGCCATGTCCAAAGATGAAGGCGTGACCTCGTCTGGGACCACCTGGCGAAGGAGCGAGGCGTGGAGCTTGCTGTCTGAAAGCTATTTTTGACTCTCCCTCTCTCTCCCCTGCTTGATGTGATCGCTGCTCGAGATGTGCTTGAAGATAATTACAACACTTGACCGCTCTTGGGGTAGACCTTGGGATGGTGGTGGTGGTGGTGGTGGTGGTACTGGTGGTGGCATCAAGTGGTGTTGAAATGAAGGCTATTTTTCGCAGCGTCCAGTGTAACGTTCAAGTTGAGAACATAAAATGAACGTCCTCTCTCTCTTGTGTGTGTGTGTGTGTGTGTGTGTGTGTGTGTGTGTGTGTGTGTGTGTGTGTGTGTGTGTGTGTTAATGTTAGGTGTTTCTATATTACAAAACTCGTGGCTGTTACAGTTACGTGGTGTTAACTATATATAATAAACATAATTCACAATAATTTGGTGATTTAACTGACTAAAGTTTATCATAATTTTACACGTTACGAATCACCACTGAAGAAACAAAATATATAATGAAATAAACATGTATGGTTGAAAAATAACTGCTTTCCACATACTCTCTCTCCTACCATCTCCCTGTCAATGATGCTACTACTACTACTACTACTACTACTACTACTACTACTACTACTACTACTACCAACAAACATTAACTTTTCACCTTTTTATTTCCTTGCAGATGACGGAGCTATGTAACGCCCTTCCAGTAGCAGAAGAGCGGATGACCAGACTTAAAAACAGTGTCCTGCATCTCACCCCACGCACTCCCATCACTCCCTGGGCTTCCTACTGCTGGGGGCGGGCATGATCCTCAAGCTTACCACCACCACCATCACCAACTCCCCGCGGCACACCACCACCACCACCACTCCCACCTACTCCCGTGAGGTGGAAAACAGCAGAAATAGTAGCAGCAGCAGCAGCAATAATAATAATACCGGATATCAGTGTGCGTTTGTGACTTGCTGGAAAATCTGGAGTGCAGTGTGTTGTGTGTAGGTAGTAGCTGAGACGTGCATGCCCCGCCCCACTTGATCCCGTCCCATTCCCTTCCCTCCCCCTTACCACTACCACCACCACTTTCCAGACCCGCCCTGGAACCACGCTGAACCCGTCCCACCCACTCAGTCGTGCCCTAACCCACTCATATACCTCTTACCCCACTCACGTACCCGTCCTGGACCACTCAAAGCCCGTCCTGGACCACTCAAAGCCCGTCCTACCCACTCAGTCGTGCCCTAACCCACTCACCTACCCGTCCTGGACCACTCTAAGCCCGTCCCATACCACTCAGTCGTGCCTCAACCTGCTCAAGTCTCCCAGGTCAATCCCACATTTACTCCTTAGATCACTCCTACTCCACTCACCTAAACGCTAAGTGTACCCACTCCGTTTTTAGACGTTGAGAAGCATTACACACCATCCAGTCGTGCCATACTCCTACTCCAAGCCGTAGCATACCATATTTAGTCCAGCCAGTCACTTTGTAGTCCCCGAGTAACTGCCAGCCAGACATACAGATTGATATCCATCCATCCATCAAGCCAGCCAGTCATTCAGTAACCCTCCTCTTCCCTCCTCCTCCTCCTCCTCCTCTAAGGATTACAAGAACGTATTTATAACTTCTTTCAGTCCTTTGTTGATTCTGTGACTCAGATCATCATCCTTATATTTTTGTTATTGTTTTTATTTTTTTCTCTCCTTGTGGTTGTGTTGTAGCCAATCCGATTCAACTCTTATTAGTGTCCATCCCCAACAGAAGCATGAAGTGTTGTTATACGTATGTGTATTATTAAGTGATCGATCCTGTTGTTCCTCTGCTATTTTTATATATATTTTTTTCCCTTTGTCCATGTTCTTTCCAATCCGACTTTTTATATTTGTGATGCGATACGAGGCTTGATTTCTGATTACAAAA
>JAXIVD010005193.1:5000-7500 GCA_036785275.1 Cancer borealis | reverse complement strand
CAAGAAGAACCAGTGTGTGTGTGTGTGTGGTGTGTGCTGTGTGTGTGTGTGTGTGTGTGTGTTGTGTGTGTGTGTATGTGTGTGGATGTAAGGGTGTGCGTGGGAACTTGATAGGAAGTTGTCCTTACAGTGGCTGATAACGAGTTTGAAATACCAATTGAGGTTGATGAATTGTTGTTGTTGTGGTTGTTGTAGTAGTAGTAGTAGTTGTTGTTGTTGTATTTGTTGTTGTTGTGAGCTGAGTGCGCTAACCACTACACCATCATGCTGCAACAACAACAATAACAACAACAACAACAACAACAGTAGCCGCCGATGATATTTGTTCAGTTTTTTTCTAACGTTAACCTTTGACATTAACCTTTAAATAATTAGTGGAGTGGATGCTTTGGGTAGAGAGAGGGTTATGTTTGGTGAAGTTTTGCGAAGTTGTGGTGCGCGTGTACAGAGTAATGAGTTTTGGAAAATGATGTAGGTTTGCGGCCAGTTTCTTGTGGGTCGCGCTGAAGATAACGTTGAATGAGAATGCTAGTGGCGATTTCATTTTTCCTGACCTTTATCCTTTGACCTTGACGTTTCAAAATTGTATGGTGTGTAGATTTAAGGTAGGAGGTCATGTTGATACAGGTTCAGGAAGTTGCTAACATACCAATAAGCAAACAGACAAACAAACGAAATTATCCACAATCATTTCACTATCACCATCATCATCCTCACTGTTTCTCCAGGGTGTGTTGCATGTCGTGGTTGTGAAGGTGATTCGCTTCCCATGAGCAAGGAAGGTCAGGTGTTGGCGAGGAGAGGAATCTGGAATCTGGGCCAGACTTATCGTGGGGTAAAACCAGCAGCGGGATTTCACGAGGCGCTGGGAGGAGGATGAGGCAGTCCTGTAGAATGCAATAGACCGGCTTTCCATGCACCTGTGAAGCGTGTTGTTAGATACACTCACCTGCGTCTAGGGGGCAGGGAGAGAGGCGTGGACAGATGGGTGGAGGTGATGATGCTGGGTTGGTGCCGTCTGCCTTAACGTTCAAAGCATCAGTTGTTAGTGGTCACCATAACTCTGGCAGAAGCACTTGATATCTGGACTGGTTGTTGACATATTGCTCTCTTCTCTCTTTTTTTTTTTCTTTCTCTCTCTCACTCTCTTCTTTGTTTATTTTTTACCCTTAGTTTGTTCTCTTTGAAGTGGGTGGGTAGGTGAGTGAGTGAGTGGCCGTGTTGTTGGTTCCTGTCATACAGCGGTCAGTAGTATTAGGGAAACAGGTTTGATGATAAAAATACCTCCACATTCTCTGCTACATACTACTTTTACTTTGTGTATGTGTGTGTGTGTGTGTGTGTGTGTGTGTGTGTGTGTGTGTGTGTGTGTGTGTGTGTGTGTGTGTGTGTGTGTGCTGTGTGTGTGTGTGTGATTATAATACTTACGACTTAACCTCATAGTACATACATATAGCCACACACATCTGTCTAGCATCTCTGGGCCCTAGGGAGACCCAGCCATGTTCTCTCAGTAACAGTAACAAGAGGCTGTAGAGTGTTGTAACCCAGCCTCTCTGCCATGCTTGGATGTCAACATACGCGAGGGACGAGAGCAACGACCACTCTTAAGTACATTCTAACAACATACACAAACAACATGATGGTAATAGTGTTGTTGTTAAAATGTTCGTAAAGCATTGTTACCGTCATCATTATCATCATCATCATCAATATCATCATCAATATCATCATCATCATCAATATCATCATTAATCAGTCCTGGCAACAATAGACACCGATGTTATCTATTCTCTGCAAACTCAATCAATCATACGTTGGGTTAGGGCGCGTGAAAAATAGCACACACACACACACACACACACACACACACACACACACACACACACACACACACACACACACACACACACACACACACACACACACACACACACACACATAGGTAGCCCTGAATATGAGTGTATCGTCAAATGGAAAACAAAAAAAAAACTTAATTAATGAAACTAGGTAACAAACAGGTCAGTTATTCACCTGTGTAGCGGTGAATGGATGTACTGAAATAAAACAACAACAAAGGGAGTCAACATTCTCCGTCTCTCTCTCTTCTCTCTCTCTCTCTCTCTCTCTCTCTCTCTCTCTCTCTCTCTCTCTCTCTCTCACCTCTCTCTCTCTCCTCTCTCTCTCTCCTCTCTCTCTCTCTCTCTCTCTCTCTATCTATCTATCTATCTATCTATCTATCTCTCTCTCTCTCTCTCAAACACTCACTCTCAAGGGGAAGCCGGTAAAGTGTTAGTTTTTTAAGCTACCCAAAACTTTACTTGTGACTGACCAGGTAAAGAAAGGTAGAAAGAGGGAGGTACTGCTCTTTACCTGTGAGGATGGAGGACTGATGATGGACAGTCAAGCAGACAGTCATGTTTAAGTCAACCATCATTAGTCGATTGGTTGACTGGCTGGTTGAGTTATGGAGCGGTTTGTCGATCATAGCCCAAAGTTG
>JAXIVD010005192.1:0-25000 GCA_036785275.1 Cancer borealis | reverse complement strand
GTGTATGGAGCGATGTTATTACGTTGAAATGGTTTAATTGGGTTTTATATTTGTGTCCTATCTATTTTGATGTACAACTGGCTGTTTCCTACATGTTGGAAGTAATCTGAGAAAAAATTCAGATAACTCGTTTTACACAAGTTTGAAATACGCATTTTTGGTTTAACACTGTCAAAAAAGCCAGTACAGGTTCACTATCTCTTATCCGAAAACCTTGGGACCAGACACTTTTCGGATTTCAGAATTTTTTGGATTTTGGAATGGAAGATTTTTAGTAATGATTAATTTTTTTTTAATAAAACAAAACAGGGGACCGGGTGGTTCAGTGGTAGAGTGGTCGGCCAACAGAGAGCCGTTTCATCAACTTTGTATATTTGCTCAGGACTAAGGTTTTCATCAGATACTACCTTGGCAAATTCATCAATGTAACATTCAGCTGAAAGAAAAAGAAATCATTGATCACAACTTAAACAAATTTGTAATATACAATTAAAATGTCTTACTTGTTGATGCTTTCAAAGACGGATGCAATGGCACCTATGGCATTTTGGACAGTTGCAGTCACCTCTTGTATGGCCTGCAATCTCTCCTTCAGTGACTTCTTTTCCTCCTGTAAAATTAGTTCCATTAATTTCTTGTTCTGTATAAACATTTGAAACATTTCCAAGTATTTCAAGTGTCACTGTTGAGAGTCACAACAATATATGTGTGTGTGAAAACAAGAATCATGCATTTGTTATTTGAAGTGAGAAAGGTTCAAATCAGTGCACTCCAAACCAGAAACAAGTAGTATCTATAGAATAAATAACGCACTTTTATAAGGAAATTTATGAACTATGTAGTGTAAGAAAAAGATGGTGAACGAAAAAACACAAAATTCATCTAACAGTCTAATAAAACCCACTAGTTCTGGAGTGCTTGGTGACATACTTACATTATAAACTTTTTGCTATTTTTCTTTTTCTTCAGAACATTATGCAAATATTTGGCAGAAGAGGATCAATGAGTACTGTGAAGTCTATATATATTTAAGTAATCTATAAATGTGTAAAATTTTTGTGTGGGAAAAATCTGGAGAAATGCTTATGATTTTCTTCTCTATAATTATAGTAAATAATTTTACATTTTAATAAAATCAGCAACATACTAAAAGCAACAAGAAATAAGGAGAGGAGGTAAAAACACTAAGGAAAGTTTATCTTTTCAAGGAGAAACTTGTTATTCAAAGGTGTTTTATCTAGCGAGCTGCATTGTACAGTAGAGCATGCCATCAAACATATCAGTGTGTGGAGGTGAAGGCAAGATATACAAGTACACACACAAAACCAAAAACCACATGAATACCCAAGTGTTTTTCACACTGACTTTTCCACAGGATTCAGCTTGCTGGTAACTCTGCACACATGTTTGCTTTTTGCTATGATAATGAACTCAGCTTTACGTACACTATGTCAAATCAAATCAAAAGCTCCATGATTGCATATAGATTAAAAGCAGGAAAGCAAATCCACAAAAAAATCACCAGTCAAGCAATTCCCAAGAGATCAAGGTCCCGATACTAATACAGTACTTCACCTCTCTGGTGGGGTTAGTGGGTGCATTATAACTGCGAGTGTCATCCTTCTCATAATGCCTTTTCCTTACCTCTGGGTTCCCATTCTGGAAATACAGCCCAGCATTTATGTGAAAAGGAAGTGTCATCAATCACACCTCATATTGGGTCACTATGTAGACACAGCAGGATCCCAGACCCAGCTACATTGAATCAATTGCTAAATGTATGGAATAACTACTTTTAACAAACTTATATCATAACTAGCAACTGTGTTAGGGCAATATTGTGCCCGTTTTCCTTAAAACAATAACATCACAATTATTAATTCTTTTAATAGTGGAGGTATTAGAACATTTTTTTTAGTACTATGTATGACTACATCATATGGAAACATAGTAAAGATTATTGTACATAAACTAATAAGATTGGGTGACAAATTATATTAAAATATTCAGCATTATCAGCCTCTGAGACCGCTGCAGGACATAGGTTTCTCCGAACTTTTTCCACTCATCTCTATCGGCTGTTGATCTATTTCAGATCATCCCAGTAAAACTTCCTATTTCATCTCTCCATCTAGTTCTCTATCTCACTGGCCTTTTTTTTCTATATCATTAACCGTTAGCGCCAGTAGGCTTATGGAGGCACAGATGGACTTACCTCGCCTGTTATTTGGCGTAGGTTTTCAGATTTTTTTTTTATAGTGACGCCTCAAAGGTTTACGTTCTCTTGTTTATGTTGAGAACGTGCGAGGCTAATTGCTACTACAGCCTCAGATGCATATAAACATTGTAAGTCCCGTCTAAGGACAGTATGATAGCAATTTGGGTAGTCTTTGGCCACTTGGCGGTGATATCAAAGAATGAAAAGGGATCAGCGAATAACAGTGATTCGAACCCAAGACCCTAGGCTTGCATACCTAAGCGCTAGACCACTGTACTCTAATTGTCCATCTATTATCTACTTATTGCATGACGTGTCCTGCAATTGTCCACTTTCTTTTAATTGTAGTGGAGATGTCTGAATTATGCATGCTTTCTAATCTATGATATTCTCTTCCTATATCTCAGTGTTATGCCAAGCCTCTTTTGGTACTTTGTAGTTTTCGTTCCAGGAGTTTTGTAAGATTCTAAGTTCCTGATCCATATGTTCGTACTGGTAGAATGTACTATTACTAAATTGTCATAAATTATGCCAATTTCCAGAAAAGATGATGTCCTGCATAGTACTGAAAATACAACTTAATGGATAGTGCTTGTAATGTTGCTTTACCGCATGTATCTCTCTATAAGACCTCTTTGCTGTGACTAAGACATATTACAATAGGAAGCAAGCCGCCTGAGTTTCCAAGATGGCAACAACCACATACCAGTACAAAAAAAAATGAGTGTCAGGCAGACCGTGGTTTATTGAATGAGCTAAATACTGAAGCACCTGGTATGTGATTCCACGTAGCAAGGCCTGAGATCATGGTACTCATATGGAAATCATGAGTACAGTTTTGGGAAAGATTTGGAAAAAAAAGTTGACCAAATATTCAAATGAAGTACTTAACTGCAAAATTAAAAAACACCAAAAGCACATTAAATCCAAACAATCTAATAAAAACTTTCTAGTAGCCATTCTCTTTGATTTCTACAGAATGTAGTACACAAAATATGCAACTAACACACCAAATTATTTAGAAAATTGTAACAGTGCACATTTATAAAAAGTAATATATGTACTATAGACAAGCAACATGTAGTTATGAATAGCTAATCATTTGTAACTCTTCTCTCTTCTTTAAACATAAGGATACGTACACACAGTTGAACAATGTTCAGCGGACAAACATGGTTACCATAATATAATACGGTGTAGCAAGATGACGTCATAAATATAGAATTGAGGAAAACTCATCTGGTAGCACTGTTTGTTGCCAGATCAGTTTTCCTCGACTCTTCGTTTATGATGTCCTCCTGCTATGCAATATGATATGGTAACAGTGTTGGTCTGACAAACAGTGTTTAAACGTGTGGACGCATCTTAACCAATAATTCATGTGAATCATCATATATTTTTTTGTTTCTATGCTTATAGTGAAGGTTTAAATGTCTTACATTTACCCTTCCTCTTGACCTGACACCATTATGTATGATTCATTACCTCCCATCACAAAAGATGACCTGATTACAAGGGAGTGAAGGGCTTCCAACGCCAACAAAAAAACTGAATAACTTTTTTTTGCTTATGAAAATATTAATGCACTTTGTTGTGTGGGGTGCACTTCTCTTCTCCTCTAAGGGCAAAGTAAGAGGAATGTATGTGTACACGGGTATGTGTGTGCATACCTTGTCTTGGCTGTCCCACTTTTGGGGTGAAAGCAGCCTGGTATACAGATAGATGGATGTTCTTATGTCACATATTGGTTTACCCATCAGTTATGGGTTAAACTACAGGTTGAACCTCCCTAATCCGAAATTCTGTAATTCGGAATAAATTTTCGGAATAATTTGAATTTTGAATTTGGCGGGATAATTTTAATTTGCGGGGCTGCCACTGGGACGCGTGCGGAGCTTCACCCATCGCGTGTTTACACTGTTTTTCCATAATATCTCTGTAATATTTGCCCCTAAATATGGCTCCCAAGCGACCAGGAAGTGATATTGTTGTTAGTGAAGCTAAGAAAAAGCGCAAACACATGACACTGTCAATACAACAGAAGGTGGACCTTTTGAGGAAGCTGGATAAAGGTTACTCGGTGCGGACTGTATGCCAAGAGTACAACATTGGCATATCAACTGTGTATGACATTAAGAAGCAGAAAGACCAAATTTTAAAGTTTTACAGTGAATCAGACAGTAAGAAGATCATGGGGGTTCGTAAAACACTAAAGGAGGGGAAAAGCAGTGATTTAGACAGTGCTCTCATACAGTGGTTTAAGCTTCAGCGAAGTAATATCGTTCCTGTGTCTGGCGAGATGGTGATTGCGCAGGCAAAATTATTTCACGCAGAACTTAACCTGCAGCATGAGTGTGAATATTCTCAGGCATGGTTGCATAGATTTAAAGTAAGACATGGAATTAGTTTACATCGCATGTGTGGGGAGAAGGCAAGTGCAGATAAGGACGCAGCTGTTAAGTTTGTTGTACAGGTACAGGTACTGTAACTATTTTATTTTTTGTTCATATAATCCAGTAACATTTAGTGTACTGTACATGTATTTCAGTTTTTTCTCTGCAGTTTATTTGTATGTATTGTTTGCTTGTCTTGCTGTAAAATTAAACTTGTATTTTTTCAGCATGGTGTTTATTTAATTACCTTCTGTGGTTCGGAATTTTCTATAATCCGGAATGCCTCAGGTCCCGAGGTTTCCGAATTGGGGAGGTTCAACCTGTATTGCCAAAATGAGAGAATAAAGGGAAAAGAACTGAAACAAATATGTTTTCATATCAACCTACCTTGTCTTTCTCATCATCATCCACCTCATCATCATCTACAGAGAAGTCCGCTTCATCCTCACGATGTGACATTGTTCCCACTATTGATAACACCTGCACGTGATGAAGAATTTACAGTATTGTTATATAGTAAATTTGAATATAACATCATTAAATACTAATAGCCTGGTTTCACTGCAGTCATTATAATCAATATAGTCATCAAATGCTAATCTATGGTTGCTTGTTGTATAACTATTTTCTGAGTGGAATAATTATAATACTACTGCTGCTAATGATATGTAGCCATTACCTACAGGTATGTACAAGCAAGTATATACACTGGTGCACAAGTACTTACAATGTAGTTTTTGAGGTACACAATCAAGAGGATAATGGGAATCATGTATGGTTCAAAGCAGTACGTTCCCACCATGAAGGCGATGAACGCTAACGTACTCCTGATCGGGTATTCCCACTCAAAGCAAGACCTGTAAGGATAACCCACCACTCAAACAATGGTTTGGCATAACTACAACAACGCTAACATTGAACAACCACTTGATCACATTTTTGGACAAAACTACAATCATTTTTCTATCAAAAAACTTTCCATTATTATGTCTCACCCATGTATACTTATAAATATCTTTCTTCTCAAACACTGTATTTCCGATCACCATCCCTCACTCGTCAAATAATCCTATAATTATTTCTCGATTTTCATTTCTTCAGGCACACCAAGCATGCCAACAACATCTTCAATTATTACATTATCAGCTATAGTATCTAGAACTCTAAGCAAAACATTCACATTTGCTGGAAAGCTCTGCAAACACTCAACATCATAATAAAAGAAAGTTTCCATCTCCTCTTCATGCTTCTCACTACCAGGTCCATAAACACTTATAAGCACACATAATTTCCATCCAAATTTAACTTTCACCAACATGAGTTGCAATGAATCATTCTTCCATTCCGACACACACTGATGCACCTCTACGCTAACCAAGGCCATTTCTTCTCTTGTTCTTTTTTCTAACAATACTTGACATTCCAATCACACTTCCAAATTCACGCTTCCCTTTCATCTCACTCAACATTCTTCCAATTGTTTTCCTTTTAGCCATTTGTATACTACATTATGTACATCATTGACCCAAGTTTTAGGGTTTGGTAACCATTTACTCTACACTTCCTCCCTACATCTTATCTCATACTAGGAAGAATAATACATAGGAGGGACTCTCCATCCCTCTCACTCTGGCCTTATTTGTCACCTATTACAACGTACATTCTTCCAGCCTGGCCGCTGATGTGCAGCCAGGCTGAGACACTCCACTATGTGGTATACCATAATATATCAGTGTAATAAGGCAGAATTCTATATGAAAAAACCTAAATTGATGCAAAAGGTTAATTTGATTTACTTACTTAATGAATTTTCCACCTTCAACTAAGTCCATAACACATGCCTTCAATCTGTTCACATTGGCTATGAACACCTGCCGCTTAAACTTTTGTTCCACCTGCATGAATTTCTCCTCCTTGGGCATGAAGGTCCTTATAGCTGCACGCAACTGAGGGGAGGAAGGAAGGTGATGAATGGTTGGAGTGATATTGTTTATCATTTCTTATTGGAAGTGTTTATAATGTGTGAGCTGATTCCTGATGTAACGTGCTTTAAATCCACAAATATATTTATAGGGAGCCGACAAGGTCATTTGTTGAGGTTCCTCACTAAGCATCCAAGGTGGTACTGCCCTCTACTGTTATCATTCATCTTCCTTAATCAGTGAACTCAAGTTTAACATCATTTTGTTATTCATACATGTGATTGCGCCAGGATTCTTGATTGTTAATTTAATAAAATCAGGTGAATGTATAGCAGCAGAGAGAGTAGCACAGTCAAATATTTTCTATATCATGTTGGATTGTCTGTCAAATAGCAAACACACAATTTTGATGTTGAAATAGGCTATCCAATAACAATTAAACAATAATCAGGATCAGCATAACATTCCCTTGAAATATGTAGTATAAAATCAAACACCACAATGCCTTAGCACAGGACTCTACAATATCATCCATCCCAAGGCTACACACACCTGGGAGAAGCCTTTAGAGAATAGTTCTGGTTTATAATGACAAGTAGTACTTTCATAAAGGATAGATTATATTTTGCTAAATGAAGACATGAAAAAAAATTTAGAAATACTTACTGGATTCCAATATACTGTGCACTCCAATAAAATCTCTGGATTGAGTCCCTTGGCTCTCATTCGCAGCTTCTTGTCTTTCAAGGCATGCCTGGAAAAAAAAGGTCACAATAAATGTGAAGGAGACATCAAAATAACCTATGACTGTAGTGACGGGACAGTTGACATTAAACAAACTCCACTTACACCTTAGTGATTATTATGGTCTGATTGGTAAGGCATTGGTAAGAGAATATAAATAGTTACTACTGTGAATTTATAAGTGTAAGAATTCATAGTAATGATGATGTGTACAGGAGTCCAAATAGTGATGACCTAAATAACAACAGACTTACAGTTGCTTTAAAAAATTAGTGAAGCAAATGTAAAACAAAATAGTAATGGGAGATTTCAACATTCCAAATAGTAATTGGAAGACATGTACAACAAACCCTAGAGCGAATAAATTAACTTATAAATTTGCCCAGAGGATCAGAGATTGTTACTTCATTCAGCACATCCATCAAGTGACAAGATTTAGAGGAAGTGAGGCAGGTAGTGTATTGTATTTGGTGTTTACTAATGATGACTGTGCACTGGAGGATATACACATAGGAAGTCCATTAGGAAGAAGTGATCAGGCTTCAATATCATTGTGTTGTGATATCAAATTACAAGAAAGGAAACTGAAACAGAAAGTTAACATATATGAAAAAATAAACTATATTGGAAGGAGTATTTGGGAGTGTGACATAAATGATATGTGGAGTAGATTTAGAAACAAACTCCAGGAAACAATAGAAAAATATATCCCATGTAGAGTTTAATGGTCCAGCAGTATCAAGATGGAAATTGAATATAAATCTATCTATGAATAAGAGACTTTGGTCTAAAATCAAAAAGAAGCAGAAATTGTGGGAGATATTTAAGAAATTTAAGGAGTGGAATGTGTGTAGAGGAAGTAAGTATTCAGAAGTACAGAAGGAGTATAGAAGAACAAATAACCAGGTTAGAAGAAAAACAAAGAAATAAATAAAAAAGAGAACAAATGATTGTTCAAATGGTAAAAAGTAATCCCAAAATCTTTTGGAAATGTGCAATCTAAAACATACTAGTTATATAAAGATAAGGAAAGATTACACAAAACCAATGATGATAAAGAGAAAGCAAAAACTTTAGCTTCATTTTTGAGCCAAGTTTACACCCGAGAGCAAAGCCATTGGGTCCATTACGTCCCACTAGACAGTAGTAATCATGTTATTTCTACCCTAGTGGTTACTCAGAAGGCAATATACGACGCATTATCAAAACTGAAGAGAGACAAGCCTCCTGTACTTACCATTTCTTCTCTCCATTCCTGATCCTTAATAATGGAATAGCAATTTTGCCCAAAAATTCCACTTTATGGTCTCGGTCCTCGTCATAGACCGTCACCTCCAAAATACTGTGTATGTCCTTAACATTGCTGAAAACAAATAAAGGTTGCTTGTTTAAAAATTTTCTTATGAAAACTACAAAGATAATAGCAAAATATGTGAAGATTAGGGTTGCAGCCATCTCATTTCGTCTAACACTTATTACAGTTTCTAGGGAACTACAAAATATTTTGCAATATCCTGCATCAGTTACTGAAATCTAAACAGGTGTTAGTGTATCTGAACCACTGCAGAGATTTTGGTTCCACAAATTTATTGTTATAATTGTTATATTTTATCTGAAAATATCTACTTGTTCACATAGTACTTGTTATACAATGTCATTCTGTGGTTAGCTAAAGTCATGTGTGTAAGTGCAATATGTTCTGCTCAAGCAATATAACATGTACAAAGTTACCAACACTCAGCCACAGAATATGTCAAAGGTTTTACAATACAAGTTCCAGTTATTATTGTCACACACTGTACAGCTACTTCATCTTTATTTACCCGAGAGTTGTGTAAAAGTTATGCTATCAAGATTTTGAGGAAAGAAAGATCTTTAAGATGTGTTATCACTACAGATGTAACATATCAAATTAATATATCTTACAAGTTGAATATCTTGTTCCAGCTTGGAGAGAGTGTCTTGTACTCTGTCTGTGTTTGAAGACGATCATTGACTAACTCCAACACACAGAATGGGTCACTCTTGCCTCCAATATCAGCAGAGGCGAGGCCCTGCGCCCGAAACACCTTCACCCTCAGATGACCCACGTCTTTCACATTTTGCACTGTTCGCCTTATTTTCTGCAAGTACAGAGAACCAGTGATTGAGCCTCTCCACCTTCCACAAACTTGACATTTCTCACAAACGCAAGGAAACATCCCAGAAAGAAGTAGAGAAATAAAATACATGTAAATATAAAAATGTATCAATTAATTTTTTTTTCTATTTATGTATAAAGAATATTAAAGTTAAGTTTCCTATCCCTCCATCATTTAACTACCATTCAATACTCACAAGGAACATGGAGAAATTTATTCCAAACCAGATTAGAGAGTATTAATGATAATGTGTATTTTTTTCTTACAACTTGCGATTTCCCACACCTGCAAAGTGGCATCCAAGAAAGCAGAGAGAAAGAAAATATATGTAAAAGCAATAAACAAAATGGTCTTTTATGCTTCATTCTTGTCTGGCATTATCAAAAAGTATAAGGAATGGATTTCCAGGCCTCTAACCTCGTATATGTATATAAAAAAAAATATATAAATAAATACATAGATTAATACAAAAATAAACCAAATAAAATATCAAGGAACGTGCATTCTACATCCTTTTCTTTCCCTGCATGAGCTGGATGACTTCCAAGAAAGAAACATAACTAATAGTGTAAACAAATAGTGTATAACAAACTAAAATATCAAGAAGCATCAACTGTCCAACTGTTTCAATGCTAAATGAACAATAATAAATACACACTGAACATTTTCAAGTTATGCAAGAAGAAAAAGTTATAAAAAACTACATAATTCAAACCCTGGATTAGTTAACTATTTCAAGGTATTGTCATCCACTATATTAAACATTTTCTCGCTTGATTTAGAGGAATATTCCCCAAACTTTTCTGTATTTCCATTAAGGTGTATATTAGTGTTATATTTAGCAATCTGGATTCACTCCCAGGATTTAGCAGCCATGGTTTCACTAAGTTAATTTTTCATTTAGCTTTTTAAAAAAATGTCTTCCAGGATTGTTTGATATAACTCAATACACCTTTCTGTAAAAACCTTTATAAATAAGTCACATGCATGAAAACTATTTCCACTGTACTAAAAATAAGATAATGGAACGCCATTTATACAACAAACACCAGAATCCCTGATTTCAAGATAAGCCATGACTAATGCTTCCGATACTTGCATCTAATATGTCTGAGGTGCTCCTGTAGGTGTGGGTGCATTTATAGAATCAAACTCAATTTAGTGGAAAACTCCACCACATTAAGTGAAAAATAATAGAAAAATGTTTTAACAAAATTGAAACTCCATTTAATTAAGGTTCCACTTAATAGATGGTTGGTATATATTGACTCACATATTTGTCAGCTATATTCTTGAGTTCCTTTGGGTTATCATCAAAGGAGTGGAGGTCTGATATGGTTTCAGAGGAAGTGATGCCAGAGATAGTGAGGAGGAGGAAGATGGAGCCAGCACCCTTGTCCAGGGGCGCCCATATATGGTGCGTCTTCTCCTTCTCATACTTTGAAATGTCCAGTACACATCTGTGTTGACACAAATAATTATTAGCTGAAAACGTTGCTTTTACTCACTAATCTTAGCATTTGTTAGGAATGTGGATGAGATATACAGTATAGCCAGTGTTAGTGGAGCATCTTCTGCTGGAGGGAGTTCCATGTAACAAACTGAAGATTTAATTTACCTCTAGAAATCCCAAAACTAGTAATTTTGTGTAACATTAAATGCCCCTTTACATATACAAATATTATAATAATCAATAAGAATAACAAGTTTACAAGTAGTGCTACATAAAGACCACTTCACTTTGAAACCTACCTGCCCATGAAGTCATCTTTGCTTCTGACATCCTTGTCCCACACAGTGATCTCCAAGGACTGACTCTGTTCCTCAAACTGGTGGAAGTCAAACTGCTCCAACCACTTGGGATGAAGCGTGTGCACGTCTGGTTTGCTCTTGTACTTCTCGTTTCCAAGTCTGAGGAAATGACATGAAAAAGGAAAAGTTATATATGAGATTAATATTATGTGCAATAGACTTACGGCCACTCTGAGTAGCTCCTATAATAATGTGGTCCTCTCTCTCTCTCTCTCTCACCCCTCCCCCTTCCCCTCCCTCTCCCCCTTCCCCTCCCCCTCCTCCTCCCCCCCTCTCTCCCTCTCCCCCTCTCTCCCTCTCTCCCTCTCCCCCTCTCTCCCTCTCCCCCTCTCTCCCTCTCCCCCTCTCTCCCTCTCTCCCTCTCTCCCTCTCTCCCTCTCCCCCTCTCTCCCTCTCTCCCTCTCCCCCTCTCTCCCTCTCCCCCTCTCCCCCTCTCTCTTTCTCTCACCTGAACTTGACATAAGGGTCTGAGGTGCCGTCGGCGTCCATCGGGAGCATGTTCTTACCCTCCACCAACACGATGGTCACCACGGAGCTCCAGATCTGACTCTTGAGGCGCCGTTGCTGCTCCGCCAGACGGGATCCACCGCGCTGCAGGTACTGCCGGAGAAACAGGACTCTTGAGTAATATACAAAATGCCTATCATACACATGAACTCTCTCTCTCTCTCTCACTCTTTTTCACATACATACACAGATTTATGCATTACTATAACATTATCAACATTAGTTCGTACATAACTCTCCTATATCCTTCTTGAAATTGAAACATACAACACAAATCTACAAGCTTTTACTCACAAGTGTTCTATACCTTGAAGATGATAAAGTAGTTCCAGACGGCTTTATCTTCCCAATTATATAACAAAAAAATATGATAGCAAAATAATTCCACAAGACACTAGTAATTGGACCAATGGTTGGATGACATTTGATGCATTACAAAGTCTTACATCTGGTGACAAGTTAAGTAAAAATAAAACAGTGTGGTAGTTTCTAAGATCCAGATATACCTAGAAATCTATGTATATCTAGATCTTAGTAGTTTCCATATCAGCTTCTCGTGAAAATAGATATTTGTGATCCAACCTCAAGTCGTAATACATTGACACACTATAAATGATACTAACAAAATTTTTTTTTCTATAAAAGCTGGTCATAACTGAACTGATCTTTTGGGAAACACACAAAAGACAGAACAAACAAGGAAAGTACAAAAAAAGACCAACAGAAGACGCAGTGGTCAAGATGCCGCTGGATGGTTGGTATTCTGTTCTAGCGTGTGTGACGTGCGATGAAAACCAACTTAACATAACAACTTAGAATCTTGCTGGTTTGGGTAACTGGAGCGTTGGGAGGAGAACGAGGACACCTTACCTTTGCTGAAGAAGGATTAACACAAAGTACTCACCTCTGCTACCTTGCTTAGTTTATCACCGAGCTTCTTGTGTCCTTTGTGCTCGCCGTGAGGTAAGGTTTCTTTCAGCCGCAGTCTTGGGCTGGTCTGAGGCGGCCCCGTTTCCTCATGTTTGCTATCGTCAGCAGGAGGCGCCAGTGAAGGTCGACGCGAACTAAAGAGATTTCCAAGGATGCTCCTTGGCTCATTATCGTGTGATGTGTGTAATTCTTGCTTGTCCTCCTGGCTGTGGTGGGAGCTGCTGTCATCATCGGTGCCAATGTCAAAGGCTTCATTATAGGACCCCCGTCTGTTGGGGACAGCGGGCACGGCAATGGAAGGACGGTGTTCCAGAGTCTTCTTCAAGGTCTCCCTCACCTCTGACAACACACAGCTCGCACTCTTCTTATTGTTTAGCGAATAATCTATGGATTTACTGAGAGCATATTCATTGTCACTTTTACTGCTTTGACTATGAAGGTCATCACACGATAATATACTGACGTCCTCAGCACCGGTACATATCATACCCTCACGGAAGGCATGATGAAGAGCTTCAGACAAAGCTGAGTACGTCTGGGACTTTCCTATGAATGGAGTGTGAGGCGACAAAAAGTCTTTCATGCTTGAACTGCTCACGTCCTCGCTGGGTGAGCTGAGGACGCTGTTGTTATTGAGGACGGAGAGCACCGGCAGCTCCTTCAAGTCAGCCTCAGTCCCACAGGTGTCCACATTTTGACATTCAGAGTCACTTGACAATTCCAACTTTGCGTCCTCAGACTCGGAATTTGGCTCGTCTTCCCGCTCGTCTGTACTGGGCGAGGGAGTGCGGCTCCTGAACACTTTCCTGAAGGCTCGGGCGAGTGAAACCCCAACGAGCCCTTTTTTGGTGCGGGTCACGGGGCTGTCGCTTCTGCAGTCTGGTAAGAGATGGTCTTTTCGCCTGAGGGAGTTGAAGGGCTCGTTCACGGGGATGTGGAGAGTGTCAAGTTGGAAATCACTGGGGTCTTGGGGAAGGGTGTCGGACGGCGGTGGGGGAGCAACACCCTCACTCATTTTGTCTCTTAGCTCCCAACCGTGACTTCATCGTGAACTCTCAATTTACACACTGTTCTTCTAGTGCAAAGAGACAATTATGATGCAACACTTTAAAACTTGTCAACACAATACGACCACATTACGTCACTAGCGAGGAGGCAACACAAACGCACCTTCTTCACAAGCAAATCTTCCCCACCCCATAACTAACACATAACTAAGGCTAAGACGAGTACTTTCATAGTTTAATTAATGCACTTGTATAAAACATTTCGTGCCAACACACTCCTGGCACATTCCTCAAGATTTCCTTTCCCCCCTGTACAGCTTGCTTCAATCTTAACAATCACGTTATCCCATCAGTCTTCCCCCTCGCCACAAGACAGCGGCACGCACAGGTACCAGGCAGCGCCCACCCTCCATTACAAGGCCTCTGATGTCTCCTTTATTATAGTCTCCCTCTCATTGGGCTGCCGCTCCCCTCGTCCTCGTAATGTTTGCTCCCTTCATGAGGACGTAAATGATTCCTTTCCCTTATTATCGTGCAATACAATATATACTTAAGTGTGATAAGCATATTTCATTTTACATTAATCTTCCGCTGAGCATTGAGTGCCGTGATTAATTGTTTTATTGGCCCTGTTTGCAGTTTATTTGAAGAACCTAAATCAGGGAGGAGAAAATTCACATGAACATGCCACGTACATCAAGGTTGCGTTGGTGCCACGATTCACAGCAAGATTGATAATATTTTTCGCCTATAATCATCCGTTGATCTATTTATCCCTTCACAAGTTATAACACACGTGGCCTTGGCTCGGGCATGTGGGCAGGTGCATGAGGGGGAATATTTATAGGAGGAAGGTGAATAGCCGCTCCAAATAGGCTACGAGGACTGAGGGCAGTGGTACATATTGTTTATGTTTTTTCCCCAAAGAGTTTGTTGTGGTGCTGCTTCTGACACCATTGAGGAACGTTTAGTCAGAAGGTGCGGGTGTTGACGTTCCCTTTCACATCGCGATAACAAGTAGAGGTTCAGTGAGTCGCATCAGTAGCATGTTGGTAAGAATTAGCACTCGTTTTCAGCTGATACAACCACGATGAGGTGATGTAACTTAGCACCAGTACAAGGGACACGCCTGATTAGCCTAGTTCTACACACACACACACACACACACCACACACACCACACACACGCGTACACGCACACACGCACACACACACACACACACGCGCGCGCAACTTCAAAGGCAATACTTCTTCAATGGGTTCCCTTTTAACCCTCACCAAGCGTTGCCATGGCGTGGGCGTGTCAGGGAGTTTTATGTTGATGGTAAATATAGTGTAGAAAAGACTTAAGCATCGGTCACATGATCCTTTCCATATATAATTATCCTTTAATTATACTATTTTCTTATCTGGTAGAAAGACGAGACGACGAGACAGAGATGATGGGAGGACGAGAACGAGGATGAGACGAACATAGAGTGGAAGACCATGTTTGTGTACCGTTTTTTATTTCAAGATTTTTTATATATACCGTGTTCTATTTTTATGCATCACCATCGGTGTGTGTGTGTGTGTGTGTGTGTGTGTGTGTGTGTGTGTGTGTGTGTGTGTGTGTGTGTGTGTGTGTGTGTGTGTGTGTGAAAAATACCTTTCGTTTTAACATAAATTTCCTTTGTGTTACTAAATTCAGACAATTCTGAAACTTCGTTGTCATCGAAAAACACAAACCATACCACAACCTCACCTTCACACCAACACCACCAACACCACAACATCACCTTCACACCACCACCACCAGTAACAATAACAATAACAATAACTTCGTCAATGTCTAATACGTAAGTGCAGGAATAACCAAGCAGCGACAAGCAAGGGACGGATCCAGCCCGCCAGCCCGCCACCAATTTCTGTCCACGACCCTTTCCTTCCTGCACCTGGCTGTCAATACGCCAACTATATCACCATAGCTGTGACACCTGTCCAATTATTGTTCAGTTTAACTCTTTAATATCGTATTTCCTTTGCTGAATCGAAATAACTAATTCGTATTGATTCCGTGGTTTTCATCGTTCTGGTAAAAGTATTAACTTCAAAATATCATTCAACTGTAATAGAAAAAAAGAAAAATACTAGTCAACCTTTATAATAAAAGAAAAAAGTCTCATGTGAATCAGTGAGTTTGAAGTGCCACGAAAAGTTTGAGTATCACACCCATCAAAGTATTTACTTGTATTCCGTCTCCTCACCACACCCACACACACACGTCTGCCCCACACTACAATCATCCACACTGCCTCACTCACTCGCGTGCGTGCTTGCCATAAGATACACCGTCCCCGTGACTGTCCTATCTTTTCCTGAACTTCTGAAAAACAAAAATGAAAAATAAAAATAAAACGCAACCTTTCATACATCTAGAGCCGCAAACACATCAATAATGCATATACATCTTCTCAGTATAATCTTAAAATACACGGCGCCTCGCTCCTCTTGGTTATCATTTCCCTCTTCCTCCTCCCTCGGGCTTGCATCATCTTCCACTTTTAGCTCATAATAATAGAGATTTATTGAATAACTTATAGTGACATTCGTGGGTGTCAGTGTGCATCCGATGATGGCAACGTATAAATACTTACTTTATACCTCTATCTACACAAATGGATTCATATTGTACTATATCATACTATTAAACTCTTCTTGAATAATAATTATTTGGAAGGTTACGTCAATGGAAACAAAATATTTCCCCGCTCACAATTAAGGACTCAGATTCCCTTTTTTTACATTAATTAATTTGATGAAGCACAACATTTAACATTAAGTAGGTTATATCATTAATAGTAATTGTTTTGTTTTTTTCAATTTATATAAGTCTGGAAGCGTGCAAAGGATTCACTGAAATATTATCACACCGTAAATGACTTTCTTTTGTGTTCGAAATTATTTTACACATCTTAGTGAGTGTGTGTGTTTACATGTGTGCGCGCGGGCGAGAGAGAGAGAGAGAGAGAGAGAGAGAGAGAGAGAGAGAGAGAGAGAGAGAGAGAGAGAGAGAGAGAGAGAGAGAGAGAGAGAGAGAGAGAGAGAGAGAGAGAGAGAGAGAGAGACAGAGAGAGAGAGACAGAGAGAGAGAGACAGAGAGAGAGAGAGTGAGAGTGAGAGAGAGAGAGAGAGAGAGAGAGAGAGAGAGAGAGAGAGAGAGAGAGAGAGAGAGAGAGAGAGAGAGAGAGTATATAGTCTAGCAGCATAACCCACAGTGTGACGTCACTTTCATTATTATCCTTCCATTAATACATTCGAGCGCAACACCACCCTGAAAACAAGGGCTTATCACTCCTGTTATTCCCTACTGTAATTATCGCGAAAAATATGACGCAGACAGAATGAACGCACGTCACAAGACAAACATTATTCTCCTACAATAATCATCACCATCTCTATCTAAATCGCGTTCAAATATTGTTATCTTTGTTAATATCACTTTGACGTTAGACACATTCGTTCTGCTTTTACTCGACGAACGTTTCATAACATTTCCTAGAGTACGCTTTCCGCTCTTCATTTCATTTTCTTCCTGGTCTGAAAATTAAGCTTCCTTCTCCCTCACTTCCCGGAGGTGTTTTTCTGAGGCAACCTGTGTGCTTCCCTCTATTATCAACCGTATGTACATCTCTCATAGGTACACACACACAGAGAGGGTTAGGTTAAGAGAGCTTCTATTATTATCCACAATTTAATAAAGGGTTTATTTTTGGTTATGTGTCGTAAATAATCCAATAACCGGGTTGCCTTCAGCTACAGTGTTAAGAAAAATATACTCAACGAACTATTTTTGAGCGTCCGAGTTTTCAAGTGAATAGTCGACACACACACACACACACACACACACACACACACACACACACACACACACACACACACACACACACACACACACGTAACACAAAGCAGTATTCATAACTAATCCTTCTTTTCTCTTTTCAGGCTTAAAACACACCACCATTTTTTCCTTCGTAACAAAAACCCGTCGATAAATTCAACTACAAGTATCAGACAGACGACTTTCCTTCACTCGGCTGGAGGGAGGGGTGGCTGGGGAGGAGCCTTCCACTTTGCTGTCCTTTTGTCTCTATCACGTAGATATTATAGTAGTAGTAGTGTAGCTAAACAGACAGCCTCGTTAGGTCCAGTAGGACTGTTGCTGTCTGTTCTTCCTTTGTACTCCTTTATACTTTCATGACCGGTTGGTGGTAACTCACAGCTATTAGTGACAAAAGAACGCATCACCAACCTAAAGACAGCCACCTCGTCCTCCTCACCCCTATGCCTTCACGCACACGGCTGGCAGACAGGTGCTGGTGGGGAGGGGAGAGGCGTGGGGAAGGCAAGGCAAGGACAGGAGGAGGGACAGGAGGCATTCTCGACACGCCTTTCCAGAAATAGTCCGCCAGCACGGGAGGCCAAGGCAGTCATGGGATATGTGTGTGGGTGTGTGGGTGTGTGTGTGTGTGTGTGTGTGTCGCTCGCCACATACGACCCACCTAAGTGTTTTAAAACTTTGGTACTACAGGGCGAACCACGCATAAGAGAGAGAGAGAGAGAGAGAGAGAGAGAGAGAGAGAGAGAGAGAGAGAGAGAGAGAGAGAGAGAGAGAGAGAGAGAGAGAGAGAGAGAGAGAAATTCCTACGTCACTTCCTTATATCACTTATAATAGAAAATACAACAATATATCCAACATCCCACTGATAAAACTAAAATTAAGGCTACACAAATGTCAATATCAATGTAACAAATTTATAAAGTTCAATCACTTGGCTATATATTTTCAACTTCACCCTAACCTTATCCAGACAAATTTATAAGCAAACACGTATACATATAACAGAACAAGACAGACACATAGAAACATGGCTCAGCCCTAAGTCAGTTATAATAATTATATAATACACGCGTCAAAGTCATGGTCAAATTATAACTTAACTCAAATCACCCTTGACCTTCACTCCTCCCTTACGTGCGCTAGATTTATTAGTACTGCAGTCAATCCTTCTTTCACACTTCCCACAGTATCGTGTTACCCTCTCCTGCGTGCCCCTCCATCTCTCTTCCTCATACACGATAAATGCAGGAAAATAATGAAGTAACGACAAGAAGAAGGAGTCAGTGAGGACGCATGTCTCTCGGAACGTAAGTAGCATTGTTTTTTTTCACTTTTTTTCTTTTCTTTTAGTCCACGTGCATGAACAGAAACATGCGAACATTGGCTGGCACGCACACCCGAAAGGACACACACACACACACACACACACACACACACACACACACACACACACACACACACACACACACACACACTGAACTGAACACCACAACCAGTGTATCTTCTTTTTTTTCCATCTCCCTAGCGTGGTGGCCTTTAAGATCCGGTTTTTTCTCATGCACAGGTTTATACTCCACCCAACAACAGTGATTCGTGCTTCAGCTGCTGCTTCTGTATCCTCCCTTGTACGCTACTCCTCATACACGTGCCTTCACTGCATCACCTCCCGCCCAACCCTCCTGCCCACCATCACGCCCTCCGTCAGAATGATATGTAACACGACGCAGCGGAAACGAAGAGTAATTTATCACCTTATTCTCGGTGTGCACGTGATGTAGACAGCCGGACTCTTCCTCCTTCACCACATGGCGGCAGAAGGTACAAAGCGAGTGCCACAAGTGTATTCCCTCATAAGCGTCAACCACGTGGGATAGTGTGTCTGAGGCGCGGCACATACACCCGAGGAGGCTAAGGCTACACCCTAGGCAGATTTCGCCTTCGTAACGCTCCCAAAGGCGCTTCACTAGGTTCCTCGGCGCCATGGTTCCCAACACTGACTGGTGAGGGAGCGAGCTGATGGTTACATCAGCTCAGCTTGGCGGGACAGATAGCGCTCCGTTTCTTTTGCCTTGACTTTGTATTATTTTTTTCTTTCTCCTCGCGTGCGCTGATTGCTGTTAATTACTTCCATGTGATTACTTTAGTCTAGACAAGGCCAGGTACCCACAAAACACAGGTTGGTACATCAATACGCTGTCTCACTAGGCGGCTTGACACAATGCCTCCTAATTCTAGCCTCACCCGCTCGACTATTGCTCCACATCCCCCAAACCTTAAACCCCTCCACTCCCTCCCCTTGTACCCAGTCCCTTTTGGTACCATCATAACAGAGTCAATTGTAGACTATAACGAGGGTGATTCAAGTGACGCTGGACACATGCAGACAAACACAAACAACCACGAAGAGCATGAATACCCAAAACATACACACATAAAAACCAAAACCACAACACACTAGATAAAAACCGATATAAGTAAGACTAATACGATCACAAGACAATGACAAACAAAAGGAAGGAGAACCAGATAATAGGGAAGTAGACGTTACAAGTGATAATTGGTGTGATGATATGATAAGGAGGAATAGGAGACGAAGGCAAACAGTAGAGGAAGAGAGGAATAAAGTTAATAAGGAAGCGAAGTGAAATATCAAGGAAGAGGCAATGACAGGAGATGTAATAGAAGAATAGAGAACTTAAAGGAAGGAGAGCACGTAGGCAGGAAGGTGTGTGCGTGTGTGCGTGTGTGCGTGTGTGTGTGTGTGTATGTGTGTGTGAGAGAGGAGGGTTAAACTAAGTAATAGGCCTCCACATATTCACAAAGGGAATGGAATAAAGAGAAGAGAGTTAAAAGAAAAAAATATTGGAAAGAGGAGCAAAAGAGGAATGAGGAAAAAGACAAGAGAGTGAATCTAATTGAAGCTGAAGAAAACATACATCTGGCCAAGTATTCAAAAATCATATCTGAATAATGCTCGATAATGGACTGACTGGTTCAAGGAATTAAGAGCATTATAATTGTTATCTATGCTCCATTTCCTTTTTTTTACCAGACTAATGGTATGCAGCTTCCCCAGAAGAGTGAATACATGAATAAATAAAGAAAGAAGAAAGAAGAAAGAAGTGAGTGAATGAATAAGTATAAGCAGTATGCGATGCTCAAAAGGAAATCAATTGCATTTTTTATTTCTTTGAGTTGAAATTGCTTTCTCGTGACTTTGGAGAGATCAGTTTTTTTTCTTTCCAACTCCTGGTGTATAACAATAATAATAATAATAATAATAATAATAATAATAATAATAATAATAATAATAATAATAATAATATGGTTTGTTGACATCGAAAATGAATACACCTGTCCATACATACTTAACTACCACACACACACACACACACACACACACACACACACACACACACACACACACACACACACACACACCCGGTGGTCTAGTGGTTAGGACGCTCGCCTCACAAGCGAGAGGTCGCGGGCTCGATCCCCGCGCCGGGTAGGAGACATATGGACCAAGTCTCTTATAAGTGTGTGGTCCCTGTTCACCAAACAGTAATGAGGTACCTGATCTCAGACGGGGTTTGTGACCTGCTTTCAGGGGAGAGAAAACAAATTTCCCATAAATAAAAAATATACGGCAGTGTCCCTTATCACTGTTCGGGCCGCTGTTAAATAGCGGTTGTCAGCGCCTTATACGGCAGCCAAAGGGTGGCATGTCACCCCGAGTAGCATAGAAAATGGGGGGGGAAAATTCATGGGATACTTGTGTAAAATTTGTCTGTGTAAATTTGTCTGTAGATTTTCAGCCTAACTGGCTGCCACTATAAAGTAAATTAAATTAAAATCAAACCGTTTATTATTATTATTACACACACACACACAGACACACACACACACACACAGACACAGACAGACACACACACACACACACACACACACACACACACACACACACACACACACACACACTCACACTCACACTCACACTCACACATACACACACACACACACACACACACACACACACATACACATACACATACACACACACACACACACACACACACACACACACACACACACACACACACACACACACACACACACACACACACTTACTTAACTCGGAACACAGAAGAAGGTAAACACACACCTGACAGAGGAAGAGGAACATCTCTACGGCTAGTACTGAAGGTATTGTCAAGTCTTCTCTGTATTGCAGTGTGGACCACCGAATGTAATTAAGGCCTCTTATATTTGCGTGAATCCGTTTCAGATCACTGAATCTGGGCGGGGCTTAGCCGCGAAATCGTGTTCTATTTACCATCTAAACCCGTGATCTGTAATTGATTCATGAATTCGTCGAATCTGTTTCCGGAGGTGGGTTATAGCAGACGACACTAGTTCGCGAGATTATTGCACCAGCCTGAGCCAGCCTCTTCTCAGAAGTTAATATTGATATATACCTCCAATAAAACAGTGTATATATACGAGGAAGATAGTAAGCGGTAGATAAATGTTGTAGAAATGTTACTGTAGGCACAGAATTGTATAATAGTGGTGATGAATACCAGAAACAAAGGAGATATAACAGCAGCCTCTAACCGGATTATTTATTTTCTTTGAATTATTAATTACTATTAGTAGAAGTATAAATAATTATATATATGTATACATTTTTTTTTTTTTTTTTTTTTTTTTTTTTTTTTGGTAATTGGTTTCTTAGCTAACAGTGTATGTCATTTGGAAGTAATTACTTTTGTAATATTATATGCATTATGCACATAATTTGTGGGGAGCTGTGCTCCATACTTTTATATAAAATCTGAGCTTACTTAATAAATTCAATTCAATTCGATTCACCCGAGGAAGAAAAGAAAAGAAAAAAAGATCCACCATTAAGAAACATAAACAGCTTTCAGAAAGAGTATCGTGGCAGCCTCAGGAATGCACACAGAAGGAGGTGAGTCTAAATCCGTGTAGAGGCGGCGCGCGTCTAACCCCAACAACCCCAACCCAACCCCAACAACCCCAAACTACCACCACCACCACTACCACAACAACAATAAGGACGAGGAACCATACGACGCAGCGGTAGTAATGGTGGTGGTGGAGGTAAATAGTGGTTGGTAGATGACCTTGACTTGCCATAAAGCAGGTTAGGGCATCACTACACTGTTTACCCTCAGGTTTTTCTCCTCCTCCTCCTCCTCCTCCTCCTCGCTACTCTCAGAGAATCAATGGCGCCTCCAGCTGCGTGCCTCCTCCGCCTTTACCTCCACCACGTCTGCCACGCCCCCAAAGCTCGCCCTCCTCCTCCTCCTCCTCCTCCTCCTCTTCTCCCTTTCCTCAAGATCCAAAATAAGTTCTCGTGTGGGGAGTGTCAAGTTTTTCTTGAAAGTCTTCTGCTTCTTTCTTTTTTTTCCTTCCCAGTAAAAGGCAGGAAAAGGATCAGCGGACACTTCAATTTCTTTTTTTTTTTTCTTTTTTTTAATGATTTTACTCGAAACGTTTGCGAGAGAAAATGGAGTTGTAACAGTTTTCTTTTTTCTCTCCTTCTTTTAACTCTTTCCTTTCTTTTCTCAGTTCAGCGACGTGGCATTGGGCATAACAAACCCTTCCTTCATCAAATACACGAGAATAATAACCACACGTCTCAGTGGACTAGAGTTTGTTTACACGGTGCGAGGCGTTTTTAAAGAGCACGTGTTGTTGACTTTTTAAGGTTGCCACACTAATGACGCCTTGACACCCTGAGCGGCGAGGCAGTGCTCCTTATTATACAACGATACACCAACTCTGACAAGCAGGTAGGGGAGAGAGGAGGAGAGAGTGAAGAAGCGGAGATATATGATAAGAAGTAAGAAGCAGAAAGAGGAGATAGTGAAGTTGGCTAGAAAAAAAAATGGACAGAAGGAGGAGATATGAAGGCTATAAACGTACCTGGTATTTCCGTTCACCTGATGATTCTTAGCAACCATTCCCTCACAAGCACACACAAAGAAAACGGGGTTCACGCGGTACAGGAGACTGACACTGTAATACATCCCTTTCCCCCTATATCCATACAGAGGCTTAGATGAGAGGAAAAAAATATATAGAAAAAAAATAGCATCGAGTCTTGTTCCAGTCGGCTTACAGGGAAACTGAAATAAAAAATGTACGAGGAATAAAAAATGAATAAAAAAGAATGCGCAACACGATGCTCAGGCAAGTTGAGTTTTCGTTCTGCTTCAACTTCAGGGGAGCGAGAAGGATGGTAGAAGAGAGAGAAGGACGGAAGGAAGGAGTATAGGAGAGAAAGGAGGAGGAAGAGAGGGAGGGTAGGAAGGAAGGGGGGAGGGAGGGAAGGAGGAAGTATTTTGAGCTTGCAATGAAACATCTTGTATAATTAAGATCCTTTGGGGAAACAACATGAGGCACAAAAAATGATGAGTTTGGTTGAGGTGAGGAAGATAGAAAGGAAAGGGAAACAGCAGCAACAGTGGTATAACGAATGTGTGTGTGTGTGTGTGTGTGTGTGTGTGTGTGTGTGTGTGTGTGTGTGTGTGTGTGTGTGTGTGTGTGTGTGTGTGTGTTTCAAGGAGGAAAGGAACTATTACATGTGGGAATAAGATGAAAAAAGGAAAGAGAGAGAAAGAGAGAGAGAGAGAGAGAGAGAGAGAGAGAGAGAGAGAGAGAGAGAGAGAGAGAGAGAGAGAGAGAGAGAGAGAGAGAGAGAGAGAGAGAGAGAGAGAGAGAGAGAGAGAGAGAGATAAATGACAAATATATGAAAAAAGATGAAAAAATATATAAGTGATGGGAAGATGGAAGGGAGAGAGGATAGAGAAGGGAAGGTCATATGAAAGAAGAGACGATGGAACGATGAGGAAAGAAAATGGTAAGAGGAAAGTGTGGTAAGGAAATGTGAGAAGGCAAGCAAAAAAAAAAAGAATAAACGAAGGAAGGAGAAAATGAAGGAAGGTGAATGTAACAAAAGACAAAATAAATAAAGAAAGAGAAAGGAAGGAAGGAAGGAAGGAAGGAAGGAAGGAAGGAAAGAAGGAAGGAAGGAAGGAAAGAAGGAAGGAAGGAAGGAAGGAAGGAAGGAAGGAAGGAAGGAAGGAAGGAAGGAAGGAAAGATGGAAGGAAGGAAAGAGGCTTAGGAAGAGAAAACACTCATGAAATCCTCTATTGGTGAAAAAAAGCAACAAGTGCACTCTCAGAATTCAGGTGGTGGTGGTGGTGGTGGTGGTAGTGGTGGTGGTGGTGGTGGTGGTGGTGGTGGTGGTGGTGGTGGTGGTGGTGGTGGTGGTGGTGGTGATGGTGGTGGTGGTGGTGGTGAAGTAGAAATCCAAGTACAGAATCCAAATGTTCTATCAACTTACACTAGCGTTCAATACCACACACACACACACCCACACACACACACACACACACACACACACACACACAC